>ONZH01006057.1:0-29207 GCA_900303285.1 Rhinella marina
TGTTATAGAGCAGGAGGAGCTGAGCAGAATTATATATAAAGAGAACCTGTCACCATGTAATCTGCAGGCAGTGTGTTATAGAGCAGGAGGAGCTGAGCAGATTATATATAAAGAGAACCTGTCACCATGTAATCTGCAGGCAGTGTGTTATAGAGCAGGAGGAGCTGAGCAGATTATATATAAAGAGAACCTGTCACCATGTAATCTGCAGGCAGTGTGTTATAGAGCAGGAGGAGGAGCTGAGCAGATTATATATAAAGAGAACCTGTCACCATGTAATCTGCAGGCAGTGTGTTATAGAGCAGGAGGAGCTGAGCAGATTATATATAAAGAGAACCTGTCACCATGTAATCTGCAGGCAGTGTGTTATAGAGCAGGAGGAGCTGAGCAGATTATATATAAAGAGAACCTGTCACCATGTAATCTGCAGGCAGTGTGTTATAGAGCAGGAGGAGCTGAGCAGATTATATATAAGAGAAACCTGTCACCATGTAATCTGCAGGCAGTGTGTTATAGAGCAGGAGGAGCTGAGCAGATTATATATAAAGAGAACCTGTCACCATGTAATCTGCAGGCAGTGTGTTATAGAGCAGGAGGAGCTGAGCAGATTATATATAAAGAGAACCTGTCACCATGTAATCTGCAGGCAGTGTGTTATAGAGCAGGAGGAGCTGAGCAGATTATATATAAAGAGAACCTGTCACCATGTAATCTGCAGGCAGTGTGTTATAGAGCAGGAGGAGCTGAGCAGATTATATATAAAGAGAACCTGTCACCATGTAATCTGCAGGCAGTGTGTTATAGAGCAGGAGGAGCTGAGCAGATTATATATAAAGAGAACCTGTCACCATGTAATCTGCAGGCAGTGTGTTATAGAGCAGGAGGAGCTGAGCAGATTATATATAAAGAAACCTGTCACCATGTAATCTGCAGGCAGTGTGTTATAGAGCAGGAGGAGCTGAGCAGATTATATATAAAGAGAACCTGTCACCATGTAATCTGCAGGCAGTGTGTTATAGAGCAGGAGGAGCTGAGCAGATTATATATAAAGAGAACCTGTCACCATGTAATCTGCAGGCAGTGTGTTATAGAGCAGGAGGAGCTGAGCAGATTATATATATAAAGAGAACCTGTCACCATGTAATCTGCAGGCAGTGTGTTATAGAGCAGGAGGAGCTGAGCAGATTATATATAAAGAGAACCTGTCACCGTGTAATCTGCAGGCAGTGTGTTATAGAGCAGGAGGAGCTGAGCAGATTATATATAAAGAGAACCTGTCACCATGTAATCTGCAGGCAGTGTGTTATAGAGCAGGAGGAGCTGAGCAGATTATATATAAAGAGAACCTGTCACCATGTGTAATCTGCAGGCAGTGTGTTATAGAGCAGGAGGAGCTGAGCAGATTATATATAAAGAGAACCTGTCACCATGTAATCTGCAGGCAGTGTGTTATAGAGCAGGAGGAGCTGAGCAGATTATATATAAAGAGAACCTGTCACCGTGTAATCTGCAGGCAGTGTGTTATAGAGCAGGAGGAGCTGAGCAGATTATATATAAAAGAGAACCTGTCACCATGTAATCTGCAGGCAGTGTGTTATAGAGCAGGAGGAGCTGAGCAGATTATATATAAAGAGAACCTGTCACCATGTAATCTGCAGGCAGTGTGTTATAGAGCAGGAGGAGCTGAGCAGATTATATATAAGAGAGAACCTGTCACCATGTAATCTGCAGGCAGTGTGTTATAGAGCAGGAGGAGCTGAGCAGATTATATATAAAGAGAACCTGTCACCATGTAATCTGCAGGCAGTGTGTTATAGAGCAGGAGGAGCTGAGCAGATTATATATAAAGAGAACCTGTCACCATGTAATCTGCAGGCAGTGTGTTATAGAGCAGGAGGAGCTGAGCAGATTATATATAAAGAGAACCTGTCACCATGTAATCTGCAGGCAGTGTGTTATAGAGCAGGAGGAGCTGAGCAGATTATATATAAAGAGAACCTGTCACCATGTAATCTGCAGGCAGTGTGTTATAGAGCAGGAGGAGCTGAGCAGATTATATATAAAGAGAACCTGTCACCATGTAATCTGCAGGCAGTGTGTTATAGAGCAGGAGGAGCTGAGCAGATTATATATAAAGAGAACCTGTCACCATGTAATCTGCAGGCAGTGTGTTATAGAGCAGGAGGAGCTGAGCAGATTATATATAAAGAGAACCTGTCACCATGTAATCTGCAGGCAGTGTGTTATAGAGCAGGAGGAGCTGAGCAGATTATATATAAGAGAACCTGTCACCATGTAATCTGCAGGCAGTGTGTTATAGAGCAGGAGGAGCTGAGCAGATTATATATAAAAGAGAACCTGTCACCATGTAATCTGCAGGCAGTGTGTTATAGAGCAGGAGGAGCTGAGCAGATTATATATATAAAGAGAACCTGTCACCATGTAATCTGCAGGCAGTGTGTTATAGAGCAGGAGGAGCTGAGCAGATTATATATAAAGAGAACCTGTCACCATGTAATCTGCAGGCAGTGTGTTATAGAGCAGGAGGAGCTGAGCAGATTATATATAAAGAGAACCTGTCACCATGTAATCTGCAGGCAGTGTGTTATAGAGCAGGAGGAGCTGAGCAGATTATATATAAAGAGAACCTGTCACCATGTAATCTGCAGGCAGTGTGTTATAGAGCAGGAGAGGAGCTGAGCAGATTATATATAAAGAGAACCTGTCACCATGTAATCTGCAGGCAGTGTGTTATAGAGCAGGAGGAGCTGAGCAGATTATATATAAAAGAGAACCTGTCACCATGTAATCTGCAGGCAGTGTGTTATAGAGCAGGAGGAGCTGAGCAGATTATATATAAAGAGAACCTGTCACCATGTAATCTGCAGGCAGTGTGTTATAGAGCAGGAGGAGCTGAGCAGATTATATATAAAAGAGAACCTGTCACCATGTAATCTGCAGGCAGTGTGTTATAGAGCAGGAGGAGCTGAGCAGATTATATATAAAGAGAACCTGTCACCATGTTAATCTGCAGGCAGTGTGTTATAAGGCAGGAGGAGCTGAGCAGATTATATATAAAAGAGAACCTGTCACCATGTAATCTGGCAGGCAGTGTGTTATAGAGCAGGAGGAGCTGAGCAGATTATATATAAAGAGAACCTGTCACCATGTAATCTGCAGGCAGTGTGTTATAGAGCAGGAGGAGCTGAGCAGATTATATATAAAGAGAAACTGTCACCATGTAATCTGCAGGCAGTGTGTTATAGAGCAGGGAGGAGCTGAGCAGATTATATATAAAGAGAACCTGTCACCATGTAATCTGCAGGCAGTGTGTTATAGAGCAGGAGGAGCTGAGCCAGATTATATATAAAGAGAACCTGTCACCATGTAATCTGCAGGCAGTGTGTTATAGGCAGGAGGAGCTGAGCAGATTATATATAAAGGAACCTGTCACCATGTAATCTGCAGGCAGTGTGTTATAGAGCAGGAGGAGCTGAGCAGATTATATATAAAGAGAACCTGTCACCATGTAATCTTGCAGGCAGTGTGTTATAGAGCAGGAGGAGCTGAGCAGATTATATATAAAGAGAACCTGTCACCATGTAATCTGCAGGCAGTGTGTTATAGAGCAGGAGGAGCTGAGCAGATTATATATTAACAGAAACCTGTTCACCATGTAATCTGCAGCAGTGTGTTATAGAGCAGGAGGAGCTGAGCAGATTATATATAACGGAAAACCTGTCACCATGTAATCTGCAGGCAGTGTGTTATAGAGCAGGAGGAGCTGAGCAGATTATATATAAAGAGAACCTGTCACATGTAATCTGCAGGCAGTGTGTTATAGAGCAGGAGGAGCTGAGCAGATTATATATAAAGAGAACCTGTCACCATGTAATCTGCAGGCAGTGTGTTATTAGAGCAGGAGGAGCTGAGCAGATTATATATAAAGAGAACCTGCTCACCATGTAATCTGCAGGCAGTGTGTTATAGAGCAGGAGGAGCTGAGCAGATTATATATAAAGAGAACCTGTCACCATGTAATCTGCAGGCAGTGTGTTATAGAGCAGGAGGAGCTGAGCAGATTATATATAAAGAGAACCTGTCACCATGTAATCTGCAGGCAGTGTGTTATAGAGCAGGAGGAGCTGAGCAGATTATATATAAAGAGAACCTGTCACCATGTAATCTGCAGGCAGTGTGTTATAGAGCAGGAGGAGCTGAGCAGATTATATATAAAGAGAACCTGTCACCATGTAATCTGCAGGCAGTGTGTTATAGAGCAGGAGGAGCTGAGCAGATTATATATAAAGAGAACCTGTCACCATGTAATCTGCAGGCAGTGTGTTATAGAGCAGGAGGAGCTGAGCAGATTATATATAAAGAGAACCTGTCACCATGTAATCTGCAGGCAGTGTGTTTATAGAGCAGGAGGAGCTGAGCAGATTATATATAAAGAGAAACCTGTCACCATGTAATCTGCAGGCAGTGTGTTATAGAGCAGGAGGAAGCTGAGCAGATTATATATAAAGAGAACCTGTCACCATGTAATCTGCAGCAGTGTGTTATAGAGCAGGAGGAGCTGAGCAGATTATATATAAAGAGAACCTGTCACCATGTAATCTGCAGACAGTGTGTTATAGAGCAGGAGGAGCTGAGCAGATTATATATAAAGAGAACCTGTCACCATGTAATCTGCAGGCAGTGTGTTATAGAGCAGGAGGAGGCTGAGCAGATTATATATAAAGAGAACCTGTCACCATGTAATCTGCAGGCAGTGTGTTATAGAGCAGGAGGAGCTGAGCAGATTATATATAAAGAGGAACCTGTCACCATGTAATCTGCAGCAGTGGTGTTATAGAAGCAGGAGGAGCTGAGCAGATTATATATAAAGAGAACCTGTCACCATGTAATCTGCAGGCAGTGTGTTATAGAGCAGGAGGAGCTGAGCAGATTATATATTAAAGAGAACCTGTCACCGTTGTAATCTGCAGGCAGTGTGTTATAGAGCAGGAGGAGCTGAGCAGATTATATATAAAGAGAACCTGTCACCGTGTAATCTGCAGGCAGTGTGTTATAGAGCAGGAGGAGCTGAGCAGATTATATATAAAGAGAACCTGTCACCGTGTAATCTGCAGGCAGTGTGTTATAGAGCAGGAGGAGCTGAGCAGATTATATATAAAGAGAACCTGTCACCATGTAATCTGCAGGCAGTGTGTTATAGAGCAGGAGGAGCTGAGCAGATTATATATAAAGAGAACCTGTCACCATGTAATCTGCAGGCAGTGTGTTATAGAGCAGGAGGAGCGGAGCAGATGGTGTCAGATATTAGAGTGCAGTACGAGGGTAGACAATGTCCTGATATCTGGGTCTCCTTTTCGGTTTCTGTAGCTTCTGCAGCTCTGGATGTGTTTGGAGGATAAATCTCACTTCTCGCAGCGTCAGTAAATGTTAAGTAAAGCAGAAGATCTTCAGAGCAACTCGTCATCAGACGTCGCCTCCCGCTGAGATGTTGTAAATGGCGGAATCGCACTTTAATTAAAGCCGTGGAGGAAATCGTGAATCTAAACCTGGTTGTGCATCGGACGCCTCCCTGTGATCGTCTGCACCCCAGTCCGGCACAGAGGGGGTTAATGCCGCCCAGCATCTGTTACATGAGGATGTGACGCTGTTCACACAGGACGCCCGGCAGACGCTTCTATCTTATATATTACTGGTCCAGGAGGAAAAGGCGAAAAATTTCCAGTTAATGAGATCCAGAAAAACCGTGTCCACGACGGCAGAAGAGGGTAAAAGTGGAGGAGACCTCGCAATAGGTGGACCCGAAGCTGGACAACATAAAGGGGCGGTGACATGTGGCCCGCCACGTATTTACTACGATAGGACTGATCCGCCATGTTGTCGGTGCAGACACGAGGGGGCGGGGACCTCAATCTGACCCCAATGGTTCAGTGCAATAGCACAGTGTCTAATGCACTTAATCCATAGGGGTCATGCAGTTTATAAATCACCCGGGTGTACACCGCATGTAGACGCCTCTCCTGACCGCTATTCTATAGGCGTAATGCAGTGCGTGTGTTATAGAAGGCGCCGAGCAGTGAGACATACAGCTACACAAGGGCCCCACTAACCACTGGTCTTGTGCATAGTAGATGTGCTGGAGATAGAGGGGCCCTGCGGTGGGTCATGTGACTGGGGCCGCCTGTGGGGGAGGGGAGAGAACGGGATTCTATGTGATGTCTGTACCTTATAATCCAGGAGCGATCGCATCTGTTCCACATCAAACTTGCCCATGGTGTCGCTCATCTCCTCCTCGGGGGCTTCCACTTTCTGAAATACAGAGATGGGAGGAGGCGAACGTTCAGAACGGGCTGTTATCTAGGATGAGTGACTCTGAAATATACCGCCTGTCTCCTCAGAGACTGCTACTACATCTCTATGCTTTACACTGCAGCTCTGCTCCATCAGGACCCTCCAGCTTCTCTGCTCTGCCTACTGGAGTCTGGAATATACAGCTGCTACCTTATATCTCTATGCTTTACACTGCAGCTCTGCTCCATCAGGACACAGCAATGATCAGTGACTCCAGCTTATCCACTCTGCCTACTGAGCTGTGTCCATCCACCATGCTTTACACTGCAGCCTGGCTCAGCAGGATGTCAGCCTGTGGACAGTAAGTACAGAAGATCTGACAGTCGCCCGATACAGATCTAATCTATGAAATATAAATCATAAATACTGACCCTGGAATAGGACGTAATAAATAAAAAGTGCAATAAAAACTGATTATAGAATAATAGTAATAACTTAAAGGGGTCTTCCAGCCGCACACGTGTCCCAGACAGGACTAGGCAGGAAATCCCTGGAGTCTGACTACTGGTCTACTGACGGGGGGGAGGGAGGTAGTCGGAGGAACAGGCGAGGGTCTCAGCCGTGGACGTGATACAAGTGTGTGGCTGGAGTGTCCCTTTAATCCGTACTCACCACATTGTGTGGAGGCGCCATGTCCTGACTGTCCTCCTTGATGCTGAGGTCCTCGTTCCGTCCCACCTCGTGCACATCGTCCGCTGCAGACAAGAAGAAGAGGAGCGCGGTTTTACTTCTGAGACTTTGTGAATTATAATCTGACCATTTTGAAGATCTCTGCTTGTTGTCAGTGAACGGAGACATTTATTTTTACCTAACCTGACCTCCTAATTCTTAACAGCTGAGGTTCTGTTACAATGTATCAGCGTCGAGAAGCCGTGAGTCAGAAGAAAGACTGACGCAGTGGTGTTTAGCTCCGCCTGATACATTGTAACACACCCTCAGCTGTGTACATTTCATAAGACTGGACGGTTAATAACCTGACATTTTTTCCTTCTTCTGTCTAAATATACAGTGCCTTGAAAAAGTATTCACACCCCTTGAACATTTTTTTCACATTACACCCAGAAACCTAAATGTATTTTATTGGGATTTGGATCGACCGCACAAAGTAGAAGTCTGTGTGAGGAGACGAGGTTATCACAATGTTTAATACCTAAATATCTGGACAGTGTGAGGTGCATTAGTATTCATCCCCCTGTACACTGACCCCTACATATAATCCAGTCTGACGATCACCTCCTGAAGTCACCTCATTAGTACATAGAGTCCTCCTGTGTGTAATGTCTTCAGTATAACTCCAGATGTTCTGTGAAGGACTCAGAGGTTAGAGAACATTAGTGATCAAACTGCATCATGAAGAGCAAGGAACACACCAGACAGGTCAGGGATAAAGTGGTGGAGAAGTGTAAAGCAGGGTTAGGTTATAAAAAATATCCCAAACTCTGAACATCTCCTGGAGCACTGATCAATCCATCATCCAAAAATGAAAGGAATATGGCACAACTGGAAACCTACAAGACATGGCCGTCCACCTGAACTGACAGCCCAGGAAGGGAGAGCACTGATTAGAGGAGCGGCCAAGAGGCCTCCTGAGGAGGAGCTGAGTGATCCACAGCTCAGGAGGGAGAAACTGTCCTCAGGACAACTATTAGTCGTGTCCTCTACAAATTGAAGAGTGGCAAGAAGACATTTTTTGAAAGCAGCCATAAGAAGTCCTGTCTGCAGTTCACCACAAGCCACGTAGAGGACACAGCAAACATGGAAGAAGGTGCTCCGGTCAGAGTATAGCTGGCGGTGGATCTGCCGGAGTTACGTACAGACGCCGGCCTCTCCATTACTTCGGCGTATCCTGCACCAGACTTAATCTGTGCTAGCTTCTGAGCCGTCTTACATTCAGAACATTTTCTACACCTAAACCAAATGATGAATGAGACGGAGCTAAGGCTCCTCCCCTTTCTGCCCATGCCACGCCCACTTTTTAAGACCTGGTGTGAGCGGGGAAAAGTCACAGATTGTGACGCAATAATAAATGACCCCCTATGTGTGAAGAAAACTACCCTGCACATCCCCCTGAAGACACCGTCCCCACTGTGACACCATCATGTGGAGGGGAGGGGGGAGGCCGGTCAGAGGTGATGGGAAGATGGATGGAGCTAAATACAGGACAATCCTGGAGGAAAACCTGGGAGAGGCTGCAGAAGACTGGAGACCGGGGCGGGGTTCACCTTCCAGCAGGACAACAACCCTCAACATCCAGGCAGAACTACAATGGAAGGGTTTAGATGAAAGCATCTCCATGTGTTAGACCGGCCCAGTCACCGTCCAGAGCTAAGTCCCATTGAGAATCTGCGGCTGAGACTGAGAATTGCTGCTCACAGACGCTCTCCACCCAATCTGACTGAGTGCGAGCTCTTCTGGACAGGAAAATGGGCAAAAATATCATCCTCTAGATGTACAAAGCTCTAGAGACAGACCTCAAAAGACTGACAGCTGTAACTGCAGTGAGTGGTGGTCCTACAAAGTACTGACTCAGGGGCGTGAAATACTAACGCACACCGCACTGTTCAGATTATTGTTAACCCTCGTCTCAGTTTCTCTTCACACATTCTTATACTTTGTGTCGGTCGATCACATAAAATCCTCAATAAAATACATTGAAGTTTGTGGGAGTAATGTGAAAAATTGTGGACAAGTTCCCGGGGTGTGAATACTTTTTCCCGGCCCTGTAGAAGGAGGTTTGGCAATTACACGTCTCGGAGGATCGTCGTCGCCGTCTTCTGAGAAGCAATTATTTCAGTGTTTTTTCTGATGCGTCCTGCGGCTCCGACAGGAAAGACATTTACATAGCGGCGCTGTAAACAGCGAGAAGCCGAGCGGCGGGAAGGATAATGAGACGGATCAGAGGGCGCCGCGCAGGAACAAGGTGTTAGTGCAACAGACGAAGCGGGAGGCGCAACGTATTAACCCCCTGCAGTGTACAGACACGTCTCCTCCGAGGCACAGAGAATTGCAGCAAGGTTACATGAATCTCCAGCTCTTCCAGTGTCAGTCTTCACTGTAGTCCTTGAATTCTATTCGAGAAAATCAGGATGCACAGGGGGATTGTGTAAGTGCATGGGATTATGGGAAGACACAGAAAGCAGGTGATGGACCAGACTGACGACAGGCACTGCAGAGGTCCCCGGCTCCAGGGCATAAAATCACGAGTGATGTCCGGACGTCGTGTGGACGGAGAGACTTGTAAGACGTGATCCAGAAAAGGGGAGGCGACGGTATTGTGTACCGTTAAAGGGACGGTGTCTTATATAAACTAAGAGTCCTGAGACTTTTTGTTATACTTTGTGTTTCAGTTCCTCACCTGTCAAGATCTCTGCTTCCTGTTAGTGAATAGTAACATATCTGCTTACATTAAGAGTCTCATCCTGGTGTTACACTTCTCACAGCTGAGGGTTTGCTAAAACTGTATCCTGTCTAGACAATGCCCTCCCTCTCAGTGTGACATAGCCCTCTCTATGTAACCCCACCCCTTCTCTGTGACGTCACTAGCTCTCCTCATAACCTGCCCCTCACTGTGATATCACTAGCTGTCCTAAGAACCCACAGCTCACCCATCATATAACTCACCCATCACTAGGTTATCAGAAGCCTCCTGATATAACCCATTTCCCACAGTGACATCACCAGCCCTCCCCATCAAACTCCACCCTTCATTGTGACATCACAACCCTCCTCATTTAACCCCATTTCTCACTGTGACATCACCAGCCCTCCCCATCAAACTCCACCCTTCATTGTGACATCACAACCCTCCTCATTTTAACCCCATTTCTCACTGTGACATCACCAGCCCTCCCCATCAAACTCCGCCCTTCATTGTGACATCACAACCCTCCTCATTTAACCCCATTTCTCACTGTGACATCACCAGCCCTCCCCATCAAAATCCGCCCTTCACTGTGACATCACAACCCCCCATATAACTCCACCCCTCATTGTGACATCACCAGCCATCCCCATATAACCCCACCTTTCTCTGTGACATCACAACCCTCCTCATATAACCCCATTTCTCACTGTGACATCACCAGCCATCCCCATAAAACTCCGCCCTTCACTGTGACATCACAACCCCCCCCCCTCATTGTGACATCACCGGCCATCCCCATATAACCCCACCTTTCTCTGTGACATCACCTGCCCTGCTCCCATAACCCCACCCCTCATTAGTCCTGCCCATATAAAACACATCACTCTTTGTGACATCATTAGCTCTCCTCTTAACCCCTCCCCTCTCTATGATATCACAAGCCCTCATTGTGACATCACTAACTGTCCTTATAAGAGCTAGTGATGTCATAAAAAATATAAAGCCTATAGAAACAACACAGAGCATGTGTGCAGGGCATATTTACAACAAGGCACATGAAGGCACGTGCCTAGGGTGTCAGAGAAGAGGGGGCGGCACTTCACGGAGAAAACTGATGATTTATGTCACCCGGTGCCGCTTCTCATGTCTCCTCACCACTAACCTTTGTTTATTGTGGCTACAAGTCAGGAGATTTAACCCTCACACTGCTTCCCTACAGCTAATGGAACAGCAATCTCTACAGGAGGGCAGTGTAAGGCTTAAACGTCCTGGTTACTGTTGCAGTTAATAGAATTAAGTGATAAGGAGACATCAGAGCGGTCAGATGAGGAGGAAGGTGATGCCAGAGTACAGGCGGCCATACACCCAGCAGGAGTTAGGGCTCATTCAGATAAGCGAGGTTCAGCTTGTTTGTGCTCCGGCCTGTGAACATGGAGGCGTTTCTATACTGAGCACTCACAGAAGACGCCTGCGTCCTGTCCGTTTTTCTTGCAGACTCCTCCCCTGAGTGAATGTATCAGAGCTGGATGGTGTGCGCTGTCATTTCTCCACTCCATCGCTGGGGACGTCTTCGGACTTGTGCATTAGGCTTATATTTTGCTGCCCGCGGTGTAAGATGATAGTCAGATGAGATGTTACTAAAACGCGTTTAAAAACGCACTCAGATTTTCCGGCTTTGCTGCAGTTTTGTGATCGGATATTTTCTATATATTTTTTATATAATGTAACATAAATGTATTTCACTTGTATAAACTGCACAGAAAACACATCGTAAAATCGCAGAAATCACGGTGAAATCAAGTGCGTTTTTTACCGCATGGTCAGAATTATTTTACGTATATACTGTATACCCTGATTAATGGGGCGTGAGCACCAAACGTGCCGAGGGCAGCATAAACGCGTGTGTGTATATGCTTCCCAGGCTGCATACGTATAACTGCTCTGCGTGTGCGGCGCCTCCTGATGGCGGAAATCGGGGGGAACACGGGTCTGAGAAGACGACCTCACTGCAGGCTGAAGTACCAGGTGCTTCATGTAGGACCTGCCTGCAGTGCAGGTGGTTTGGCCACTAGATGGCAGCACAAGCGAGAGCTCAGAATGTATAAAAGGAGAAGCTGCTGCGGCCGTAGTGACATCACGCTACAAAACTGGGACAAAGCGCAAACAGCCTGGCGGGGGCGCCTTCTCCTGCCTCGGGCGGTTCTCAGGGTTTATTTTTGGGTAAAATGCCCAGAAAAAAATAAATAACGACTCCATCAATCATTCCCCGGAGAAACAGCAAATTCAATCAGCTGCTGGACGGCGGACAGAATAATCCGTGTAATGAAGAGCGCTCGTGTACAGAACGCGGGAGACATCTGCCATTTTAATTAGTAACGACTAAGCGATCCGCGCCTGACGTCCCTGTATTACAGTCACAGCGCCGAGATGGCGGCCGCGGTGCCAACATCAACGCTTCATTTACTGCATCGACCGCCGGTCACACGAGACGCCTGGATGGCTCCTCCAGTGACACGTGAATAACATGACCCCCGCACACGAGGCAGGAAACCTTGTAATCATAAACATTTCAATAGCGCTGCTTGCTGTCAGTGAATGGGAACATTAGAGGCTGAAAACTTGTCCTCATTGAATGTAACTTATAGCTGAGGGTTTGTTACAATGTATAAGTGTAGAGCGTTCTGTTATCTAAATACACTTTATAAGATGCACTTTTTTCCCCAAAAAGTAGGGGGGAATGGCCGTGCGTCTTATAAAGCGAATACTAGTGAGCGCTTCCCTTATGGAAGGGCTCACTGGTATGTACAGTCATGGCCAAAAGTTTTGAGAATGATACAAATATTAATTTTTACAAAGTCTACTGCTTCAGTTTTTATAATGGCAATTTGCATATACTCCAGAATGTTATAAAGAGTGATCAGCTTAACAGCAATTACTTGCAAAGTCAATATTTGCCTAGAAAATTAACTTTATCCCCCAAAACACATTTCAACATCATTGCAGCCCTGCCTTAAAAGGACCAGCTAACATGGTTTCAGTGATTGCTCCATTAACACAGGTGTGGGTGTTGATGAGGACAGGGCTGGAGATCAATCTGTCATGATTAAGTAAGAATGACACCACTGGACACTTTAAAAGGAGGCTGGTGCTTGGCATCATTGTTTCTCTTCTGTTAACCATGGTTATCTCTAAAGAAACACGTGCAGTCATCATTGCACTGCACAAAAATGGCCTAACAGGGAAGAGTATCGCAGCTAGAAAGATTGCACCTCAGTCAACAATCTATCGCATCATCAAGAACTTCAAGGAGAGAGGTTCCATTGTTGCCAAAAAGGCTCCAGGGCGCCCAAGAAAGACCAGCAAGCGCCAGGACCGTCTCTTAAAAGTGTTTCAGCTGCGGGATCGGGCTACCAGCAGTGCAGAGCTTGCTCAGGAATGGCAGCAGGCAGGTGTGAGTGCATCTGCACGCACTGTGAGGCGGAGACTCTTGGAGCAAGGCCTGGTCTCAAGGAGGGCAGCAAAGAAGCCACTTCTCTCCAGAAAAACATCAGGGACAGACTGATATTCTGCAAAAGGTACAGGGAGTGGACTGCTGAGGACTGGGGGAAAGTCATTTTCTCTGATGAATCCCCTTTTCGATTGTTTGGGACATCTGGAAAACAGCTTATTCGGAGAAGACGAGGTGAGCGCTACCACCAGTCTTGTCTCATGCCAACTGTAAAGCATCCTGAAACCATTCATGTGTGGGGTTGCTTCTCAGCCAAGGGAATCGGCTCTCTCACAGTCTTGTAAAAACACAGCCATGAATAAAGAATGGGACCAGAATGTCCCTCCGAGAGCAACTTCTCCTAACCGTCCAAGAGCAGTTTGGCGATCAACAATGCCTTTTCCAGCATGATGGAGCACCTTGCCATAAAGCAAAGGTGATAACTAAATGGCTCAGGGAACAAAAACAGAGATTTTGGGTCCATGGCCTGGAAACTCCCCAGATCTTAATCCCATTGAGAACTTGTGGTCAATCATCAAGAGACGGGTGGACAAACAAAAACCTACAAATTCTGACAAAATGCAAGCATTGATTGTGCAAGAATGGACGGCTATCAGTCAGGATTTGGTCCAGAAGTTGATTGAGAGCATGCCAGGGAGAATTGCAGAGGTCCTGAAGAAGAAGGGTCAACACTGCAAATATTGACTTGTGCATTAACTCATTCTAACTGTCAATATAAGCTTTTGTTACTCATAATATGATTGTAATTATATTTCTGTATGTGATAAAAACATCTGACAAACACACATAAAAACCAGAGGGCAGCAGATCATGTGAGAATAGAAGATTTGTGTCATTCTCAAAACTTTTGGCCATGACTGTAGATGTGACTGGAGTGGGATTAACATGAATGCAGCTTTGGATGTGACTGGACTGGGATTAACATGAATGCAGCTCTGGATGTGACTGGAGTGGGATTAACATGAATGCAGCTCTGGATGTGATTGGAGTATGATTAACATGAATGCAGCTTTGGATGTGACTGGACTGGGATTAACATGAATGCAGCTCTGGATGTGATTGGAGTATGATTAACATGAATGCAGCTCTGGATGTGACTGGAGTAGAATATACAATGTAATTTAATTACAATCTTTCACCCAACCCCTCTTACCTTGGGAGCTTTCTTCAGAAAGGCAAATAGACACTTCATCATGTCGGTCGTTGTCCTCCACCACCCCTGCGACGGGATCTTCAGACGGAGTCAGAGACGAGGCAGATTCCAGCTGTTCAGAGAAGGTGGCGGGCCCCCCGCGGGGTGGCGGGACCTCGATGCCCATTAACCGGTACTTTCTTCTTCTGTTCCCGATCCACGTCTGCAGAAATAAGGCACTGAAATGACACGGGTCGGCAGGAACGTCCCGGCGACAAACCACGGCGGCCGAGAAGAAATACCACAGAAGGAGAAGCCATATTTATTTCATCACGTGTTACCATATAATAACTACCCCCCCCCCCATGGCGGCAGTAGATTGATACGGCATCCAGGAGCCCGTACCTGCTGACTGCAGTCTTTTCATGTCCTATAGATACATGATAAGCGGCGGCTCCGCTGATCGATATCCCCCACCTGCAGCGAGCGGCTATATTTAGCGGCACAGACAGGATGAGTAAGTAGTTTCCAGGACAGTTATTTATTATACAGGACCGAAAATCTATTTCAGGCCTCACCAGCCCGAGCCGCATGCAAAATTAACGGGTTTTCTAGGAGAAGAAATTCACATTCAGCTACAAATCTGCTTTATGTACCCAGAGCAGCCGCGGGAGCAAAGCCTGCACCGTGAAGTCCACCAGGTCCACAGGACCGAGGGAGGGGGAGGGGCGCTGCTCGATTAATAATTATAGGTATTTATATCCTGCAGACAACATCATGGCCTTATCCATGAGACATAGCAGAGCTCACTCAGTTCTAAGTAATCCACGTCCTGCTGCCAGTGTACCAGAAAATACAGTATCTCACAGAAATCAGTGCACCCCTATATACAGTATCTCACAGACGTCAGTACACCCCTATATACAGTATCTCACAGACGTCAGTACACCCCTATATACAATATCTCACAGACGTCAGTACACCCCTATATACAATATCTCACAGACGTCAGTGCACCCTATATACAGTATCTCACAGAAGTCAGTACACCCCCTATATACAGTATCTCACAGAAGTCAGTGCACCCCTATACTACACAGTATCTCACAGAAGTCAGTACACCCCTATATACAATATCTCACAGACGTCAGTGCACCCCTATATACAGTATCTCACAGAAGACAGTACACCCCTATATACAATATCTCACAGAAGTCAGTACACCCCTATATACAATATCTCACAGACGTCAGTACAACCCTATATACAGTATCTCACAGAAGTCAGTAAAAACCCTATATACAGTATCTACCAGAAGTCAGTGCACCCCTATATACAGTATCTCACAGATTTCAGTACACCCCTATATACAATATCTCACAGACGTCAGTACAACCCTATATACAGTATCTCACAGACGTCAGTACAACCCTATATACAGTATCTCACAGACGTCAGTGCACCCCTATATACAGTATCTCACAGACGTCAGTACACCCCTATATACAATATCTCACAGATGTCAGTACAACCCTATATACAGTATCTCACAGAAGTCAGTAAAACCCTATATACAGTATCTCAGAGAAGTCAGTACACCCCTATATACAGTATTTCACAGACGTCAGTACACCCCTATATACAGTATGTCACAGAAGTCAGTACAACCCTATATACAGTATCTCACAGAAGTCAGTACAACCCTATATACCGTATCTCACAGACGTCAGTACACCCCTATATACAGTATGTCACAGAAGTCAGTACAACCCTATATACAGTATCTCACAGAAGTCAGTACACCCTTATATACAGTATGTCACAGAAGTCAGTACAACCCTATATACCGTATCTCACAGACGTCAGTACACCCCTATATACAATATCTCACAGAAGTCAGTGCACCCCTATATACAGTATCTCACAGAAGTCAGTACACCCTTATATAAAGTATGTCACAGAAGTCAGTACAACCCTATATACCGTATCTCACAGACGTCAGTACATCCTTATATTCAGTATCTCACAGAAGTCAGTACAACCCTATATACAGTATCTCACAGAAGTCAGTACACCCCTATATACAGTATCTCACAGAAGTCAGTACACCCCTATATACAGTATCTCCCATAAGTCAGTACAACCCTATATACAGTATCTCCCAGAAGTCAGTACAACCCTATATACAGTATCTCCCAGAAGTCAGTACAACCCTATATACAGTATCTCACAGAAGTCAGTACACCCCTATATACAGTATCTCCCAGAAGTCAGTGCACCCTAATATACAGTATCTTCTGGAAGTCAGTGCACCCCTATATACAGTATCTCCCAGAAGTCAGTGCACTCCTATATACAGTATCTCACAGACGTCAGTACACCCCTATATACAGTATCTCCCAGAAATCAGTGCACCCCTAAATACAGTATCTCACAGAAGTCAGTACACCCCTATATACAGTATCTCACAGAAGTCAGTACACCCCTATATACAGTATCTCACAGAAGTCAGTACACCCTATATACAGTATCTACCAGAAGTCAGTACACCCCTATATACAGTATCTCCCAGAAGTCAGTGCACCCCTATATACAGTATCTACCAGAAGTCAGTACACCCCTATATACCGTATCTCACAGACGTCAGTACACCCCTATATACAGTATCTACCAGAAGTCAGTACAACCCTATATACAATATCTCACAGAAGTCAGTACACCCGTATATACAGTATCTCCCAGAAGTCAGTACACTCCTATATACAGTATCTCAAAGAAGTCAGTACAACCCTATATACAGTATCTCACAGAAGTCAGTGCACCCCTATATACAGTATCTCACAGAAGTCAGTACACCCCTATATACAGTATCTCCCAGAAGTCAGTACATTCCTATATACAGTATCTCCCAGAAGTCAGTACACCCCTATATACAGTATCTCACATGAGTCAGTGCACCCCTATATACAGTATCTACCAGAAGTCAGTACACCCCTATATACAGTATCTACCAGTAGTCAGTACTCCCCTATATACAGTATCTCCCAGTAGTCAGTACACCCCTATATACAGTATCTCCCAGAAGTCAGTACACCCCTATATACAGTATGTCACAGAAGTCAGTACACCCCTATATACAGTATGTCACAGAAGTCAGTACACCCCTATATACAGTATCTCCCAGAAGTCAGTACACCCCTATATACATTATCTCCCAGAAGTCAGTACACCCCTATATACATTATCTCCCAGAAGTCAGTACACCCCTATATACAGTATCTCCCAGAAGTCAGTACACCCCTATATACATTATCTCCCAGAAGTCAGTACACCCCTATATACAATATCTCCCAGAAGTCAGTGCAACCCTATATACAGCATCTCACAGACGTCAGTACACCCCTATATACAGTATCTCACAGAAGTCAGTGCACCCCTATATACAATATCTCCCAGAAGTCAGTACACCCCTATATACAGTATCTCCCAGAAGTCAGTGCACCCCTATATACAGTATCTCACAGAAGTCAGTACACCCTTATATACAGTATCTACTAGAAGTCAGTGCACCCCTATATACAGTATCTCACAGAAGTCGGTACACCCCTATATACAGTATCTCCCAGAAGACAGTACACCCCTATATACAATATCTCTTAGAAGTCAGTACACTCCTATATACAGTATCTCCCAGAAGACAGTACACCCCTATATACAATATCTCTTAGAAGTCGGTACACCCCTATATACAGTATCTCCCAGAAGACAGTACACCCCTATATACAATATCTCTTAGAAGTCAGTACACTCCTATGTACAGTATTTCACATGAGTCAGAACACCCCTATATACAGTATCTCACATAAGTGAGTACACCCCACTCACTTTTATTCTTATTCTTTGCATCTGACAAGACTGAAGATCTGACCCTTTGACACAATGTAAAGTAAGTGTACAGGTTGTATAATAGTGTAAATTCGGCGTGCCCTCAAACTATGTGCAAGAATATAACTATTATAACACTGCCTCCAATATACAATAATATAACTACTATAATACTGCCTCCTATGTAAAAGAATATAACTACTATAATACTGCTCATACATACAAGAATATAACTACTATAATACTGCCTCCTGTGTACAAGAATATAACTACTATAATACTGCTCCTATGTACAAGAATATAACTACTATAATACTGCTCCTATGTACAAGAATATAACTACTATAATACTGCTCCTATGTGCAAGAATATAACTATTATAACACTGCCTCCAATATACAATATAACTACTATAATACTGCCTCCTATGTACAAGAATATAACTACTATAATACTGCTCATACATACAAGAATATAACTACTATAATACTGCTCCTATGTACAAGAATATAACTACTATAATACTGCCTCTTATGTACAAGAATATAACTACTATAATACTGCTCCTATTTACAAGAATATAACTACTATAATACTGCTCCTATGTACAAGAATATAACTACTATAATACTGCTCCTATGTACAATAATATAACTACTATAATACTGCTCCTATGTACAAGGATATAAACCACTATAATACTGCTCCTATGTACAAGAATATAACCACTATAATACTGCTCCTATGTACAAGAATATAACCACTATATATACTGCTCCTATGTTACAAGAATATAACTACTATAATACTGTCTCCTATGTACAAGAATATAACTACTATAACACTGCCTCCCATATTCAAGAATATAACTACTATAATACTGCTCCTATGTACAAGAATGTAACTACTATATTACTGCTCCTATGTACAAGAATATAACTACTATAATACTGCTCCTCTGTACAAGAATATAACTGCTATAATACTGCTCCTATGTACAAGAATATAACTACTATAATACTGCCTCCTATGGACAAGAATATAAACTACTATAATACTACTCCTATGTACAAGAATAACTACTATAATACTGCTCCTATGTAAATATAACTATAAGCTCCTATGTACAAGAATATAACTACTATAATACTGCTCCTCTCCTCTGTACAAGAATATAACTGCTATAATACTGCTCCTATGTACAAGAATATAACTACTATAATACTGCCTCCTATGGACAAGAATATAACTACTATAATACTACTCCTATGTACAAGAATATAACTACTATAATACTGCTCCTATGTACAATAATATAACTACTATAATACTGCTCCTATGCACAAGAATATAACTACTATAATACTGCTCCTATGTACAAGAATATAACTACTATAATACTGCTCCTATGTACAAGAATATAACTACTATAATACTGCTCCTATGTACAAGAATATAACTACTATAATACTGCCTCCTATGTACAGGAATATAACTACTATAATACTGCTCCTATGTACAAGAATATAACTACTATAATACTGCTCCTATGTACAAGAATATAACTACTATAATACTGCTCCTATGTACAAGAATATAACTACTATAATACTGCCTCCTATGTACAAGAATATAACTACTATAATACTGTTCCTATGTACAAGAATATAACTACTATAATACCGCTCCTATGTACAAGAATATAACTACTATAATACTGCTCCTATGTACAAGAATATAACTTCTATAATACTGCCTCCTACAGTACAGTATTTGGGGCAGGTCAGTGACGTGTATGGAGTTGTATATGTGTACGGTGATATGATGGTGCACCATGTTGCAGCACTACATTGCCGTGTCGATCACTTACTCTCACAATTTCACAGTCCACGTTGAGCTCGGAGGCCACGGCCTCTATCTTCTCTCGGCACACGGAGCCCAGACTCGTCATCCCGTTGTCCCAGTACTTCTTCAGCATTGCGAGGTCGTGGTCACTGAACTGAGTACGGTCCTGGAGCTGGGGAGAGCGATGAGGCTCCGATTATGATGGACATTCAGGTACTATCATCCTCATCATCCTCCTCACATTCCACTCATTACATATAGGAAAGTTCTGCAACATTGTAACGGATGATGTGATACTTTGTGTCCAGTCTGAACAATCCTCTCAGCTGACCAGTCATACCTTACACTTATGCTGCGTTGTAACAGACCCTCTGCTGTGGTAAGTGCTGTCTATTGGTCTACAGGCTGTGGATATGGTAACCATTCACTGACAGCAAACAGACCCTCTCTCAGCCGAGCGTCTGGCAGGGAAATAAGAGATCAATGGCTGATTGTTCCTGAGAAAGTCGCCGGAGCAGCGGGAAGCAGGTAGCGAGCAGCGGCATAATGGAAGGCGGCGAGGAATTCTATACCTGGAGACTAATCCGCCTAATCAATGTTTTCCTCCTGTCACAGCGTGCTCCGCGGTTATTTACACGGATCAGCGGCGTCCCGGGCACAGCGCGCCCCCGTTTACTGATTCACAACACCTCGAGAAAACGACAGCAAACACCTGCCAGAGAACGGCGCAAAAAACTACAATATAAACAAGACTGGAAAACCGCCACATCCGTGCCACCAGCCCCACCGCAGTAACTCCGGGTAGCGTTACTGATCCAGCCGCGGCGCAGTACATGATTGTGCTGGACAGAAGCTCGTCTGTCCACCATGTTTCTGCTAGGAACAGCTGATACAATATGGCGTCCATTTCGCTACGTTCCAGCTCAGATTTAGTCAGGACTAAACTTCCACCGGTGACGAAAAAGAATTACTAGGAAAGTGAGGCAAATAAATGAAGGGGAGGAGCATCAACCGGGGGAGGAGCATCAGCTAGGGGGAGGAGTATCAAACAGGGGAGGAGCCTCAAACAGGGGGAGGAGTATCGTTACATAGGCACACACAGGTTCACTCATTCGAAGTCGCCACCTGCAGGTCAAGCGGAGCACCACATCCAGGTCACTGTAACGGCTCTAAGAAAATATGTGACATCTGCCTCCTGTTTTATCTCTAATGTATATAAAAATGAGTCAATCAGCCAATAGGAGCTTGCAGCTTCACGCACATTCTAACTGCCATTCACACGATCACATGACCCTTATTATCCAGTAGAAGCTTGTTATCCTTATTATCCTGAAACAGGTTTCTATAACAACTCAGCCATCTTTCTTAACTGTTAGAGGTCACTGTTAAGGGGAGGTGCAATGGATGTCACATTTTAAGGGGATAGGGTGCTGTGGAGGCCTTATATTAAGGGGTGTGGAGCAGTGGGGAGGTACTCTTAAACGAGAGGGTCCCTGTGCAGGTCAATGTTAAGGGGACAGGGCCACAGTGCAGTGCACTGTGGGGAGGTCACAGTTAAGGGGGCGGGCCGTTGTGGAGGTCACTTTTAAGGAGGCGGGTTGCTATGGGGGGGGTCACTTTTAAGGGGTGGGCCCTGTGGAAGGTCAATTTTAAGGGGCAGGCCACTGTGTAGGTCACTGTTAAGGGGGTAGGCTGCTATGGAGGTCAATGTTAAGCAGGCGGGGCCCTGTGGATGTCACTGTTAAGGGTTAGATCAATGTGGAGAGTCATTGTAAAGGGTGTGGGCCACTGTGGAGGTCAGTGTAAGGGTGCAGGGTACTGTGGAGGTCAGTATTAAGGGACAAGGTGCTGTAGAGGTCACTGTTAAGGGGGCAGGGAGTTGTAGAGTTTACTTTTAAGGGGGTGGGGCACTGGGAGTGGACCACTGTAGGGTTCACTTTTTAATGGGCAGGCCACTGTGTAGGTCAGTGTAAAAGGCAGTGCACTGTGGAGATCACTGCTAAGGGGGCAGGCAGCTGTGGAGGTCACTGTTAAGTGGGTTGTGTACTTTGGAAGTCACTGTTAAGGGGGTGAGGTGCTGTAGATGTCATTGTTAAGGGGATGGGCCTCTGTGGAGGTCAATGTTAAGGGGCAGGGTACTGTGAAGAACACTGTTATGCGGGGGACTATGAAGGTCGCAGTTAACGCGGTGGGGCACTGGGGAGGTCAATGTTAAAGGGGCAGGCTGCTGTGGAGGTCACAGTTAAGGGGGATGGGTGCTGTGGAGGTCACAGTTAAGGGGGATGGGGTGCTGTGGAGGTCACTGTTTTGGGGAACACTGTGGATATCTTTTAACCTGACACACAAACATTCAATGAAACAGTGGAAATATATCCGTGTGAAGCCGCCTCATCCTGCTAGTGTGTTATATATTTCCAGGACAAGCTCTGCAAGTTACAACCACACAGAGGGCCCATCCCCATGCAGGGGCCACACCAACATGAAATCTACATAATCTGGGGCCACAAATATTACTGAATTAAACTCACTCACTGTTCTCTTCCGCGAACACTCCGTAATCCAAGGCACGGTGAGGTTTCCTGATATCTGTAGAGGGAAAGACACAAATTACAACCTGTGGAAGTTATCTGTATAGAAGAGGAGGTGGAGGCGAGACAGCGAAAACTACAGTCACCAAACATGTATCAGTATGCAACCTCCTCTCCTGAAATCCTCTGTGCTGCTGGGAGGACCCTGCTCCTTCCACTATGTAACTCTCATCCTGTGACCTCCACAGGATCAGCACACTCCTCTCCTGAAATCCTCTGTGCTGCTGGGACCCTGCTCCTTCCACTATGTAACTCTCATCCTGTGACCTCCACAGGATCAGCACACTCCTCTCCTGAAATCCTCTGTGCTGCTGGGAGGACCCTGCTCCTACCACTATGTAACCCTCATCCTGTGACCTCCACAAGATCAGCACACTCTTCTCCTGAAATCCTCTGTGCTGCTGGGAGGACCCTGCTCCTTCCACTATGTAACTCTCATCCTGTGACCTCCACAAGATCAGCACACTCCTCTCCTGAAATCCTCTGTGCTGCTGGGACCCTGCTCCTAGCACTATGTAACTCTCAGCCTGTGACCTCCACAAGATCAGCACACTCCTCTCCTGAAATCCTCTGTGCTGCTGGACCCTGCTCCTTCCACTATGTAACCCTCAGCCTGTGACCTCCACAATATCAGCACACTCCTCTCCTGAACTCCTCTGTGCTGCTGGGAGGACCCTGCTCCTAGCACTTTGTAATTCTCACCCTGTGACCTCCACAATATCAGCACACTCCTCTCCTGAAATCCTCTGTGCTGCTGGGAGGACCCTGCTCCTTCCACTATGTAACTCTCATCCTGTGACCTCCACAGGATCAACACACTCCTCTCCTGAAATCCTCTGTGCTGCTGTGAGCGTATATACAGAACTGTTCTAGCAGGCACCTCACTGGTGGTTGGCCCTGCTGCTCTCCTGGTTCTGGTTCTCTTACCTGGTAGTTGTTTGAGTTCGGTACCATTCCTCCGGGTTGCGCGGCGATGGTGTAATGGCGGTGGCCGCTGCTGCGCGCTGCGTTGTGCCCGGGGTACTGTGTGCCGCTTGTGTTGTGCGCTGAGGTATTGAGGGACATGTAGTAGTCGCTGTGGTACGGCGGGTTCTCTGCGGCCTCTCTGCTGTTGGGCTGAAGGGCTTTGGCACTTCCTGTCCGCACAGGGATTGGCGACAGCGCCGAGCGGTTTTCACGAGGCGAGCTGTTGCTTTCCCTGAAGCGCGAGCAGAGCTGGTTCTGAGCCGCCATGGACGCCAGTTCTTCCTCCCGGGCATACTCATCGTTAACGTCCCCCGTCTCCATCGCGATGGAGAAGCAGTTAGTCTCTGGCACTCGGGGTCTCTCTTCCAGTGCTGCCCCCAGAGTCCTGGAGGAGGGCTCACCAGGTGCCAAGGAGAAGACCTCCCGGATCTCCAGGTTCTTCAGACCGCAGGTGGAGTCTCTGGGCCGCTGCCCGCTGGACAGGTGAGGGAGGGGGCTCTGATTTGGCTGCTCTGCTTTGTGCAGCCGCTGCCCCCCAGGAGCCTCTGCTACATTTTTCACAGGCCAGGTCATCGTCTTCTGAGGGGCTATCCTCTCGACCATCTGCCCGGACCCCACGTAGTTCTTCTTGGCAGCATAAATGGAGTTTGTGGTATTCGCCGCATTCTGAGGACGGGGTAACCCCACAGTCCTCTCCTCCATCAGCTGCATGCAGGCTTTGACCACAGGGGCCGGCCGCTGCACCGGAGCTGGCAGCTTGTGATACTCAGCCTCAGTCCTCACTGGCGCCCTCTGCAGGACGGGCTTCAGAAGATCGGCCTTAGGAGTGCTGGTCTGAGTGGTGGTCCCTGGTCTAGTGGAGGAGTTATTTGGACTGTAGACACAAGTCATGATGAGGTCCGCCCCTGAGGAGCTCCTAGGGGGCGGCTGCTGGCTGCGGGAGAGATTTGGCATGGTTCTCACAGTCGTCTCTTGGGGGCGTGATGGTGAATTAGACACAGAGCCTTGTAACTGGCCTCCCGTCTCCACGTAAGTCTTACTGCTCATCTTCCTCCTCTTGTTCCCCACCCAGGTCTGTGGAGAGAATGGAGACAGGATGTAAGATGCAGCCATAGGGCGGGATACAACATGTGAGCAGAGCCATGCAGGACGATGGGGGATGTCGCAGCCGCAGTGCGTTTACCTGGCCTGGGGTACGGGGCTGACCGCCGGGTGCCTATTAGTCATAGCAGATGACACTGGGGGGATGCGCGCTCCTGCCTGCAATCATGCACACTGCCATATATGATGTGCAGATAACTTAAAGGGGCCTGCGCTTAGAAGCTCAGATTTAGGGCTCATTCACACAACCATATGAATGGGTCCACATCTTTTCCGCATTTTGCGGAACGGGTGCCTTCCCATTCATTTCAATGGGGTATCTGACTCCGTAGTTCCATTGCGCAGCCCCGCAAAAAAGATACCTATTGTCCTAATTATAGCGGCGACCATGTGCGGTCTACAATTTGTGGATCGCAAAACACTACGGTTGTGGGAATGGAGCCTTAGTGAATCAGGTTTTTCCTGACACTTTTGCTACAAGTTCTTTTAACCCCTTGAGACCCCCCAGTACCTATAGATAGGGACCGGTGACTGGGGTGATGCCCCCGCCCCGGGCACTTACCCTGACCACACTGAAGTCCAGCTTGGTCTCTTGGGCGCACTGTAATATAAGCTGGAAGCAGCTTTTGCTCTGGTTCGTCATACCGCTGTCATAATACCGCTGCAGTATCCGCTGCTGCTCCGCACTGAACACGGAGCGCAGGTTCATCTGCAACAGAAAAACACGGGAAACTCATGGAGCGCAAGAAACGCAGCGGCAAAAAAAAAAATCACCCCCACCCAACCGCTACAAGTCACAGCCGTCCGTGCATTTAGAGGGAGGGGTCACCGACACACCGACCCACAGCGGTATGTACCATGATGAATGCTCGCTGTGCTCCTCACTGGCTCTGAGGGCTCTGGATGAACAATGCTCGCTGTGCTCCTCACTGGCTCTGAGCGCTCTGGATGAACAATGCTCGCTGTGCTCCTCACTGGCTCTGAGCGCTCGGGATGAACAATGCTCGCTGTGCTCCTCACTGGCTCTGAGCGCTCTGGATGAACAATGCTCGCTGTGCTCCTCACTGGCTCTGAGGGCCCTGGATGAACAATGCTCGCTGTGCTCCTCACTGGCTCTGAGCGCTCGGGATCACAGGACGTTTACTGTCTTTGGTCTCATTCACATTCTGCATCAGGAGCAGTGAAATCTACAGAAAGATCTGCACCTTCTCAGATACTGAGGCAACAACCTGACCAAATATACAAGTGTGAACGAGGCCGTACCTGGAACTCGTCTTGTGCTCATTATACCGGGGGGCGGATTTATTAAGAGTTGTGACTTTTCTCATCTCTTAACGTTTTTGAAAAAAGCAAATAAAAGTGGGCGGGATCAGCTCACAGGGGGAGGGGCAGAACAGTGCAATCCAGCGCCTTCCCCTAAGCAGCCACATTAGGACTCCCACAAGTGAGTGGAGCATGCTGGGAGTTGTGGTTTCACAGCAGCTGGACCGCCGGGGGTGCTGACCCCGCACTGAGCTCAGTGCAGAACAGAAGGAGAACTCAGCCCAATGTCAGAAAGGACTCGGCTCAGAGCTGGAGCCCCCCAACCTCATCCCCACCCTGCAGGGGTACGTGATGCAGAACAATATGATAAAGAGGGACCCTGACCTCCGGCTGATATCCCTGAGACCCGGTGGAGGTGACTTCCCCAACGTTCGGGGCCACGCTCCCCTCCATCCTGTGGCTGCGACAGATCGTCTTGCAGAATTTCTACAGTCCTAAGAGGGAGGAGAGAGAAAATCTCTGTTATTTCTGCAGACGACGGCCATTACAGAAAATTACAGTCAGTACATTATATCCGGATAGATAGATATTGGGCTGATGGATATGGGATATATATATATACATTGGGCTGGTGGATACGAGTCATATATCTACAGTACAGACCAAAAGTTTGGACACACCTTCTCATTCAAAGAGTTTTCTGTATTTTCATGACTATGATAATTGTAGATTCACACTGAAGGCATCAAAACTATGAATTAACACATGTGGAATTATAGACTTAACAAAAAAGTGTGAAACTACTGAAAATATGTCTTATATTCTAGGTTCTTCACAGTAGACACCTTGTGCTTTGATGACTGCTTTGCACACTCTTGGCATTCTCTTGATGAGCTTCAAGAGGTAGTCACCTGAAATGGTATTCCAACAGTCTTGAAGGAGTTCCCAGAGATGCTTAGCACTTGTTGGCCCTTTTGCCTTCACTCTGCGGTCCAGCTCACCCCAAAACCATCTGGATTGGGTTCAGGTCTGGTGACTGTGGAGGCCAGGTCATCTGGTGTAGCACCCATCACTCTCCTTCTTGGTCAGATAGCCCTTACACAGCCTGGAGGTGTTTGGGGTCATTGTCCTGTTGATAAATAAATGATGGAATAGCATGCCGCTGCAAGATGCTGTGGTAGCCATGCTGGTTCAGTATAAATCCCCCACACCATCACACCTCCTCCTCCATGCTTCACAGTGGGAACCAGACATGTAGAGTCCAGCCCTTCACCTTTTCTGGTTGGAACCAAAGATCTCACATTTGGACTCATCAGACCAAAGCCCAGATCTCCACTGGTCTAATGTCCATTCCTTGTGTTCTCCTTAGCAGTGGTTTCCACCATGAAGGCCTGCTGCACACAGTCTCCTCTTACCAGTTGTTGTAGAGATGTGTCTGCTGCTAGAACTCTGTGTGGCATTGACCTGGTCTCTAATCTGAGCTGCTGTTAACCTGCCATTTCTGAGGCTGGTGACTCGGATGAACTTCTCCTCCGCAGCAGAGGTGACTCTTGGTCTTCCTTTCCTGGGGCGCTCCTCATGTCAGACAGTTTCTTTGTAGCACTTGATGGTTTTACGACTGCACTTGGGGACACTTTCAAAGTTTTCCCAATTTTTCGGACTGACTGACCTTCATTTCTTAAAGTAATGATGGCCGCTCGTTTTTCTTTACTTAGCTGCTTTTTTCTTGCCATAATACAAATTCTAACAGTCTATTCAGTAGGACTATCAGCTGTGTATCCACCTGACTTCTGCCCAACACAACTCATGGTCCCAACCCCATTTATAAGGCAAGAAATCCCACTTATTAAACCTGACAGGGCACACCTGTGAAGTGAAAACCATTTCAGGTGACTACCTCATGAAGCTCATCAAGAGAATGCCAAGAGTGTGCAAAGCAGTAATCAAAGCACAAGGTGTCTACTGTGAAGAACCTGGAATATAAGACATATTTTCAGTTGTTTCACACTTTTTTGTTAAGTCTATAATTCCACATGTGTTAATTCATAGTTTTGATGCCTTCAGTGTGAATCTACAATTATCATAGTCATGAAAATACAGAAAACTCTTTGAACGAGAAGATGTGTCCAAAACTTTTGGTCTGTACTGTATATACATATATATTGGATATCTGGATAGAGGTCATATATTTATATACATTGAGCTGGTGGATACGGGTCATACATTTATATATATATTGTGCTGGTGGATACGGGTCATATATATATCTATACTGGACAGCTGGATAGGGGTTATATATTTTATATTTATATACATATTGTGCTGGTGGAGGTGGGTGACAGCTCTGTAGATGATGTCAGGTCACGTGTTCCATTGTCTACGTCACGCGCGCGGCTTCCTGTGACTTGATACATTTGTATCCGCGCGCCGGTCACGTGCTCCTTCCTTGGCTACTTTGTGTCAGCGCGGCCTGAGACAGGTGCAGCGCAGGAGAGAGAGGCGCGCAGTGCGCATGCCCGGCGGGGGGAGGGGAGGATGGGATGTAGCTCCCCCCTCTGTCTCCCGTACACTGAGGCCGGGGAGGGGGGGGCTCAGATGATTTCTCATTAACCCCTCTGCTGCTGGAGAAACGCAAGGCGTGGATTCGGCTGTGCAGGGGACACAGAAGCCCCTGGTGCCCCAGATCTGCCCGCACGGGTTGTGGCGGAGGGGGCGCTCGCGGCCCCTGAAGTGCCCCACGTCCGCTCCAGCGCTGGCGCCGATCGGTCCCCCGGCCTGCTCCCCCGCGCTCCCCGCCCGGTGCTCCCCGCCCTCCACCTACCTCCCCCCCGCCGCCGGGATCCCCGGGCCTCGCGGGGTCTTCTCTGCTCCGGCTCCAGACAATGAAATCAGCGCGTCCGATCATCAATTCTCATCATGATTGTGACGTCACGGCAGACAGCAGCCAATGGGAGGGCGAGATCAGGGGCCTGACATAGGGGGATGGTGATATATGAATAATGAATAAGTGTCTCTCACACCCAGCCCCCCTAGTGCCACACACTATGCAGAGCCCGAGGGGGGTGTAACAGCTGTGTGTGCCCCGTGCTGACGTCACTGCTGGACTGGGGAGCATATTGGGCTGTGGTGATGTCACTGCTGGATTATATACAGTATATAACTTTGTTGTGGTCTGTGGTGATGTCA
>ONZH01006058.1:0-131470 GCA_900303285.1 Rhinella marina
ATCTTGCAGAAAACTTAATAGTTCAGACATTTAGAGAAATTGGTGATATCTATCATGTTTATACTTTTAATTGTTTATTTGTAAATGTAAAATTGGGAACGCAGGTGATTTGTGTTCCATTTTTTGTTTTTGTTTTTTTTTTCACTGTCATTTTTTGTCCATTTAGGGGACTTGAATATGTGATTTTCTACTGCATTTAGAAAGTAGAATTATAGAATGTGTTTTTTTTATGTGTGGAAATATTTAGGATATACATATATGCATATATTTATTATTTCATTATTAGATATTATTATCAAATGTTCACTTCTTCTAGAGTACATACATTTTTTCCAGCAATTAAGGTTTTTTTTTTTTTTACATGCCGCCTGTCAGGTCATACCATAGTCATGGCTTTGCACGTGGTTCACTATGACAGGCCTGAGATTCTTTCCAAGGCTCCAAGCTATCATAGCAATTTTGCTGCAGGGGCTATGATTGGAGGGCAGAGGGAGCTATTTTAACAGCTGAAATGACTGCAGCTGTGGGGTTAAATGACCGGGATCACAGTTGTTTCTGATATCAGTTATTGCAGAAGGGTGCCAGTTGTCTTACACCGCTGGCACCTGCCAAGCGTGGAGCTGGATCAGCTGATGACCGCACTCCATACCTCTACAGCTAGACTAATGTACTAATACATCTGACATCTGAAAGATGTTAAAGGAGTTGTCCACCTTTGGGGGTGTTTCGACCAGACCACCTCATATGGGTCCCACCTCCTTTGGTCCATATGCTTCCCTTTACAGTTCCAGCAATGGGGGAAGAGGGGTCTGGCCAAAAGACCTCCTAAGTGGATAACTCCTTTAAGACTAATTTGCAAAGTGCTATGTACTTCCAGCTAAAATTTTGTCCACAAGTTATACTTTAATATAGAAAGTGTATTTTTATGTGTGTAACTATTTAGGATATGCATATATTTATTATTTCATTATTAGATCTTATTATCAAATGTTCACTTCTTCTAGAGTACATACATTTTTTCCAGCAATTAAGGTGTGGTAAAATGTTAAGAAAAAGAAAGAAACATTCCGTACAATTTAAAGCCTTTTCTCATTGAGGTGGTCGATGTAATGGATTTTTCACAAAGACGCAGGAGGAAAGCATTTTTTTATTTATAGTTTCCTGAAATTAATGCTAGGTTCACATCTGGAGAATTCTTTAAGTTTCTCCATTCCGTTGTCGGAACAGAAAGAAAGAAGAAATAGAAGGGCTAGATCTAGCATATGATGGATGCCTACATCACCCGATAGACATCATTGACTATAATGGGGTTCAGTGGGTTCCTGCCATGACCATAACTACAAAGGTATCAAGTATAGCAGCTACTATGTTGCCTATCAACTAGAGATGAGTGAATCGATTTGTCGATTCGTTGATTTGTATCGAATCTTGGGAATTTTTAGATGCGAAGCGAATCCGAATATTAGGTGATTCGCTTCGGCTTTGTACGCATTCGCTACGTAGTTTGTCCTATAAATTATACGCTATTGCTACATATCAGTTACTCTATACGCTGTTGCGTACGAATTCAATTCATTAGCGATGCAGACTCCACCCTGGTAGCTCCGCCCCCTTCTCCAGCGTGCGAGGAAGACGAGGCAACTCAGGAAATTAAGATGGCGACACAGCGAGGCCCTGACTGGGGAGGCATGGTGTGGGGCACCGACCCCTAAGAGTAGAAGGAACTGGAGGAGATCTCATATCCATATTGCAGATTGGTGAGCCACTTATATACTCTTCTTCTTTTTAAATTACTCCTATTGGTACCCCAATAAGTTGAGCTCCCAAAATTCAATTATGGACATCTGGAACTGCATGGAAAAGAAATGCAAAAATGCAGACTCCTTTATGTTCAACACTAAGGACAATATAGAATCAAACATGGCAATATCTAAATCTAATGATGATATATTCAGGGAACTTGAAAAATTGTTACAGAAGCAACTACGCCAAAAGTGGGAAATAAAATCCCTTAATCAACACCTAGATAACGAGATCATCCCAAAAGGTCTCTTGTTAACAAAAGAACCAGCACAAGACCTATATAGCAGTGAATTTAAATATGAGTGGGACACATTTCTCACAACACAATCAAAAGCCCTTATGACCATGATCATTAAAAGAAGAACTGAAATATTACAACAGGTTATATCTCAGATCAATGAACTAAAAATAATTATTGACTCATTACCAAAAGATGAATTTCTAAAGAAATGGGAAGAGAGAATATGTAGATCCTTAGACACATTAGAAAAAGAAATAATAAACAAAAAAACAAAGAAACTGAATTGGAAAAAACAAACATTAGAGAAAAACAATAGAAATTCTCCAAATATAGATACGGAAAGGGATCAGAATACAAATAAAAATAAAATTAAAACACAAGACTATAAAATTTCCCAACAAATATCCACATCAAATAGATTTGAACCTCTAGCAGAACCCCTTTTTTTAGATCAGACACCACCACACCACAAAATAAGAACACAATTATGGGAGACACCACAGACACAACAAAGATCCAGAAAATCACAATCACCTCACCACAATTACAACTTAAGAGAAAGACACAATCACAGAATCAGAGAATCACCGACAAGACCCAGAAACTATCACAATCAAAGTCAATACACAACTCACCAGTACCACTATCAAGAACAACAGAGGAATTACAACAAAACGAGACCACAAACACGATCACAACAGTACGGAAGAAGATACGTAGGGGACAAAGAAAACCCAAACAACATAGAACACTACGGACGTCACAATCAGAGGACATGATTATAAATTTGAGTAACATTACACTCACCGAACACCAGACACGCTTGTTAAATAAGGGATTAAAATATGCACCTACAAACAAAATTTTGGATAAATGGATAAATGGATAAATGGATAAATTTACTACATTTATAGGTGTGGAGAAATTTATAAGAAAATTGTGCCTGAAAAAATATTTCCTAAAAAATCCAATAGAACGGGAGGTAGAAAATACGTCAATATACACACATACGGAATTAAGAGCGAAATCAAAGAAATTCCCTCACCAAGAAATAGGAAATGAAATAACCACATTTAGAAAAAACGTAGAAATAGAAATTAGGAAAATAAAACCAAACCACACAAAGAACAACTTAACCCAGAAAGAAATGAGAGCAATAAAGGAACTACAAGAAAATAATAACATAATAATACATCCTGCAGATAAAGGAGGAGCAATTGTGCTACAAAACATAGAGGATTATAATGCAGAGTGTCATAGACAATTGACAGACACCCACACATATAAAAAACTAGCTATAGACCCCACGGACAGCTTCCAGAAACAATTGGAAGATTTTTGTAGTAGAGGTTTAAAAGATAGTATACTGTTAGAACAGGAATCAAAATTTATTACATCTACACCAAAACGCATACCGATGTTGTATTGTTTACCAAAAGTACATAAAAGCATTACAAACCCACCTGGAAGACCGATTATTTCTGGAATCGGCTCCATAACATCAAACTTATCACAATACATAGACAAACTATTACAACCCACAGTGAACTTAATTCCATCATTTATCAAAGACACCACTGACATCATTCACTCACTAGAACATATTAAATTTGAATCTCACTGGATCATGGGGACAATAGATGTGAACTCATTATACACTTCTATAAATCATGAATTAGGTATAAAAGCAGTAAAAAGATATCTTACAAATACTCAAGCATTTCCGGCCAAACAGATTGACTTTGTATTGGAAGGAATTCAATTCATCCTTACCCATAACTATTTTAGTTTTGACTCCAATTACTATCTACAATTACAGGGGACCGCCATGGGGACCAGATTCGCCCCCAGCTATGCTAATATCTTTATGTCCCAATGGGAACAAGACGTCATATCCTCAAGGCTGGGGGTCAGTCTGGTCCTCTGGCGAAGGTACATTGATGATATTATATTTATATGGAAAGATACAAAGGATGAATTGATATTATTTCTAGACAACTTGAATCATAATGAGTACAATCTAACATTTACAAACAAAATTAGTAACAAACAGATTGAATTCCTCGATATCTGTGTAAACATTAGTGACAACAAATTGACTTGCAATACATATCAAAAAAGTGTAATGAAAAATGGGTATATACCATTCAATAGCTGCCACCTCCCACGTTGGCTAATAAATGTACCAACTAGCCAATTTAGGCGAATAAAAAGGAACTGTACGGACACCGAGGAATTCAACAAAGAAGCCGATATAATGAAAAAACAATTCATCCAAAAACACTACCCAGTGAATATAATAGAAAAATCACTAAACAAAGTAAAACAAATGGACAGGAAACAATTCTTTCAACCAAAGTCAAGTAATTCATCAAAAAAAAGGAATCCAAATCAAGAAACCAACATTAGACTGATTCTCCCATACAATACACAATATAAAATAATAGAAAGAATAATCAAAAAACACTGGCCCATCCTCAATAAAGACAAAACGATAGGCTCTTTAATTCCAGACAAACCAACTATTGTCTATACAAAAGCCCCAAATTTAGGAATAAAAATTGCACCAACCATTAAGAATAAACAAAAGGGCAAACCAACATGGTTAGACATAAAAGGCTTTTACAGATGTGGCCTATGCAATAACTGTAAGACTACAAAATTTCCAAGGAAAACATTAACAGTAGAATCCACAAGAAACACTCATGTCCATAATATCAAGGAACACTTATCATGCAACTCTACAGATGTAATCTATCTCCTCCAATGCCCTTGTAACAAACAGTACATAGGCAGGACAAAAAGAACTCTAAAACAAAGAATATCCGAACATATCAACAACATTAAAAAGGGATATGAACTACATACCGTATCGAAACATTTTAAGGAATATCATAACCAAAATCCAAAAGACCTTACCTTCACTGCATTGGAAAGAGTTCCAAGACAGTGGAGAGGTGGAGACCACATTAGCAATATGTCCCGCCTTGAATCCAGAAGGATTTTCGAATTCGACACCATAGTTCCGGGAGGACTGAATGCAGACATGGAAATTTTTGGATTCCTGTAGATTTGGGATGGGTGCCCCTAGGGGACGGGAAATCAAGGTCCGGCTGTATTTTTCCAGCACCTTGATCTCCTCTCCTCAGGTGGCCCCCATCCCCGCTCTTCAATCCGAATCAAATCCTATAACAGAGTCACAAACAGATACAATACATTAAGAAATACAAAATATCAAGAAATATGAAAAATGAATGCAATCAAATTACATGACAATATAACGACTAAAGATCACTAAATACCTACCGTATCACTAGAGAACGACAAATACATATACTTGACATGACATATATCAGAATTAATACAATATAGAGAATAGGGATTATGTTTGATCCATTTATTTATTTATCTATATATTGTCTATCTATATACATAATATTCATTTATTTGTTTATTTATTTACATATACTATTTATGTTACACCTCCTTTGTATAGCAGTTCATATTAAAGACTGCATATATGTAAAATAGCTTTATCGTCTAAATAAAAAAAATGAAGAAAAAAACAAAAAACTCCACCCAAAAAGGAGGAGCTAAATCAAAGAAACCACATAAAAAGAATGCCAGGGGAACATTTGTCCACAGACTACTGAGGAAGGGGCAAGTCAAGCCCCGAAACGCGTTTAGTTTATTTCTGTGGATTTCTTGAGGGCATCGATACCACAGGAGCACTACAATGCCCATGTGAAAAACAAAATAAAAAGAAGTCTATTACGAGACCTATAATATACAGCGCTTTGTACTATTTTTTCCCCTTCTCCCTCCTCTCTTTGGCCAATATACCTCCTGGAAAAGGAATACATCCGGAGGCATCCACGCCGTGAGCAGAGACAGCTATTTAAATTTGAGCGCTAAACAACCTGTAACACGCGGGAACCCACGTGGGACGCCACGTGGGACGCCGCACCAGCTACCAGGATATCAAGATAGAGAGAACTCTGCCGGATTATTACAACTCGGGGAATACAACTACATCACGAACGCCGCACGGAGCTACTAATACAGGAAGAAAGAGACACTTACTCCGGAGGGTAACGTACTGACAATTTTATGCGCAAGTGATTGTTTTCTTTGGGGATTTATAACCAAACATTTTTCATCTGGACATTGTTATCTCTCTATTTTATCTATTATATAATTACTGTTACAAAGATATGAAGTACGTGTAGGGGTCACATTTATATACCTGCACACTCTTTTCTTGTATTTTTTGGACCAGCCTTAGGTCCCAAAAAGGATCCTTTTTTATTTTCATTTTTATTCCTATTTTTGTTTTTGTTTTTATTTTTATCCTATTTTTTTATCTTATTTTTATCCTATACTTCTGAGACTAAATAAATCATTTTTTTAGACTAATTAATTGTTCCAATTCATTTTATTATTATTTTGACTGGAGGTATATACGTATGTGTATCTACTAAATTGGGAACACATACATATATCTATCTATCACTATTCCTACCCACATTTCTCCATGTAACCGAATGTTGAGTGTGCGCTTCAGATTTCCACTTATTAATCTTGGAGGAGATCTACGTCTCGCAATATGTCCGGCAGCCTAAGAAGTCGGTTGAGGTGCCCGCTGAGGTGTTCACTCCGCTGGCTGACATGGCGGAGGCGGCAGGAGTTCCCGCTCCGTCGCGGAACGACTACTCCCTTCGGCAAAATTCAATGGTCCCCGTGGCTGTCACCCAGAACGCCCTGACCCTCTGGGAATACAAAAAGTTGGTAGAGGAGTGGGTTGTGCAGGTTTTGGAGCACCCACGGTCCGGTGACCCTAAGCTGGAGCACCAAAGGGGTACCGTTATTTGGTTCAGTGTGGAACGGGGAGTAGGTTTTATCGACGATGAGGAGACGGCGGAAGAATTATACATAAATCGCCGTTCTGTAAAGCGGCCGTATCTTCCGCCCGTCCGCCACAATCTCCACGCAGGGGATTACGTGGAGTATACCCCCATGAAGAGCCTCCAAGGCCCCTTTGCTACTGGGGTGAAACTCCTTAAGCGACCAGCTACTCCTGCAGCGCCCCCGGAAGACTGGAATGAGGAGGCCCAGGCCGCAGAAGAGGCTCGGTGTTCCCATAAGACCAATGATGGGACTCTGCAATCTGAGGAGAAATCCCAAGCTCAGCTGGAACCCCTGATACCAGATTTGCCACCGCCGCCGATTCTTCATGTGGGACAGAAGACCACCAACAGTTTTGTGTACCACGTATTTTGCGTATTGAGTTTTTGCGTATTACGTAATCGCGTAGACAATAGTACGCTGAGGATTCGTAAGCTATTTGTACGCTCATGCGTACGTCTTCTAAGAAGTTGCGTACATTTTTTAAATGAACGTTCATTATTAATGCGCGAATAGCACATAATAACGTATATTTTGTACGCAAATCTATTCGTCAAATATACGAATCTTAGGAAAAGTTCGGCGAATGTTCGGCGAATAATTTTTTGAATGATTCGCTCATCTCTACTATCAACTAAGGGGTGCCTATTTCAGACATAAGATGCAGTTAGTAGCAACTGTGGAAGGGGGTGTATAAAACGGAATGCAGCCCTTTCTGTGCCCGTACTTTTTGCATTATTCCTGTACTATAATATTATTTGCATATTGAACCAGCATGTGACATCAGTATAGTTTTTCTTCCTTTTTTGTGATGTCATAGATATGTTGTGACTTTTTTTTGCATTATCTCTGTGCTATATCATGCTGTGCATTATACTTGTACATTTGTATAATTCTTGAGTTTGTGTTGTAGATGATCCCTGTACTGTGTGACATCACTGTGTGCATTATCCCTGTACTGTGACATCACTGTATGCATTGTCCCTGTACTGTGACATCACTGTGTGCATTATCCATGTACTGTGACATCACTGGGACCATTATGACATGTCTGTGACATCACTTGAGCATTATCCTACTATAACGACATAATTGTGGACATTGTTACACTTTTGTAATATCATTATTAGCATTATCCTCTTACTGCGACAGCACAGTCCACAATTTTCCGCTATTGTGTCTATTGTCGCTATTGTGACATCATTGGGAAAATTATTCCTGTACCATAACATCATTGTATTATCCTCTTACTGTGAGATCACTGTGTGCATTGACTCTGTGAACTAGGGACACCAAAATAATCATTAAACTTTCCATATTCTGAACTAGCTGCTAAAGGTGGTCAAGGTGGACTGGGGCCCCATTTCAAGCTTTATTATGGGGCTCCACAAGTACTTGTTATGCCCCTGGTTTCTTATCTAGTTTCTGTCAGACAATATATCTCTGCATAAAATTACATTTTACCTTTCTTTTTTGTGTAAATCAGCGGCAATCTACGCCACAGATCTGTTAAGAGAAAGTAATACCGTAATCCCCTGTTGCACCATGCCATAATAAGAGATTGCTCCTGTAAGAGCTTTCGGTGCTATTATTTCTTCATTCTGGTTTGCCTATTTCTATTCATTTAATATAACTGATTAACTCAGCCTCATGTAATCATCATCAGCTACTGTAAATGCAATGTAATGCAACACAAGGATTTTTTACATATCAGCTGTAATACATTTTGTCTGCTAAATTCTCATTTTTTTCTGGCTTCCTGGTTTTGACATTGCTGAGCTGAATCATTGTGGGTTTCAAAGCCTTGTTTACCACCATTCACATGTCAGAAGCATTCAGACAGCAGACAGATTCAGCGGGTCGAACAGATGTCAAGGTTAGAGGCTTAGAATGTCAGATCATTCGATAAAGAAAGTTAAGGCTACTTTCACACTAGCGGCAGTCCGGATCCGGCAGGTGAAGGGTGCCGCCGGATCCGGACTGCCGCAGGGACATGTGTGGGGCCGGAACCGCGTTCCGGCCCCACACATGTCACACATTACCATATACAGACATACACACACATACACATACACACAAACACATACATACTTACATACTCCAGGCAGGCAGGCCGCACGTCTTCACGCCCAGGAGGCGTGCAGCTATGACGATTCCCCACAGCGCCCTCTGCTGGGCACTGTAGGGAATCGTCATAGCGGCGTGCCTCCTGGGCATGAAGACGTGCGGTCTGCCTGCCTGGAGTATGTAAGTATGTATGTGTTTGTGTGTGTATGTATGTATGTCTGTCTGTCTGTATGTATGTATGTGGTGACGGATCCGTCCTGAACTCCATTGAAAGTCAATGGAGGGCGGATCCATTTACCATTGTGGTCACACCAAACGGATCCGTCCCCATTGACTTGCATTGGGGGTCATTCCGGAATGCTTTCAGGAGCATTCCGTTGTCTTCAGTTCAGTTTTGTCCCCATTGACAATGAATGGGGACAAAACTGAAGCGTTTTTTTTTTCGGTATTGAGCCCCTATGACGGAACTCAATACCGGAATTTAAAAACGCTAGTGTGAAAGTAGCCTTAGATGCAAGAGTGTTGGTGTTTAAGTATGCAAGAATCTGGAATATAACGCAAGCCAGTCTTGACCTGTAAGAAGTTTACAAAGGCTACACTTGGCAGTACAGCACTGTATGCAATCAAGTAACATAAAGAGCTTGTCTGAATTTAATTACAGACAATATGCACAGGAGAGGTCCAGCCATGTCCTGCTCATTGTGCAAGGATTTAACAGTTCAAACATTTTACATTATTTTCAGCATTTCATTTGCTTTCGTGAATAACTTTACCCCAGTCATTATTACAAGTGAATGCATTCTTCATAGCGCTAAACATTATCATCTCTACTCTCCACAAAAGTTTAAAGAAATAGAAGGCTAGTCTTGTGCATCTGAAAATCAAATGATTACACAGGTTATCCTATCGTCTCAGTAGGCACCATTGATTTATTGTATGTTAGGTTTATTTTAATAGCATTCAGCCCACGAATATGTAGTTACAATTTAACAAGGATTGCATTCCATAGGGTTATATAAAGGTACATGTTATGCAAAGATATACTGTACCTTAAAGGGTATATATCACCTTTTTTTTGTACTAATTAAAACCAGATACTGACAAATATTTTTCCCAAATGTATATATTTTCCATTTGTACATTTTTTATTTTATGTACGTGAATATGGAGACAGCCTTCTTGTCTGAGCTAATGTTAAGAGCATGTCGAGATTTGCTTTACAGCAGAGAGGAATCACTATCTATGATGGGAGAGTGTTCTTGGGATGCACTGTGACCTGTGCAAAAACCATTATGCAGGGAGAAGGAGGAGGCGAGTTGTGAGCATCACCTATTGTAAATGGTGGATCATGTGTCATCTATATGTAAGTACATTTATAATAAACACGTATTTATATATTGTGAATCGTGTGTCCCTGTGTTACCGATGTACTGTATCTAGGTGGTATCTATCATTAGAATCTTGCCTGTGATTAAATAATTGTTAAAAAAAAGTGATCTGTACAGAACAGGAATTGTCAGCCTATTATAAGGCTTAGTAAACTGTGTGAAGACGGCAGGATTTAGTTTTTTTTTTTAAATAGAATCTGTTAAAAATAACATCACCAAAAATTATTTAAAAATATGATTAACTTAAACACTTAAGCATTTTGTAAATTATTATTTATTCTCTTGGTGTATAAAGATAATAACAGAACAAAATCAGTAACCATCGGCACATAAAATTGTTGTGATATAGCAATGGCAGCAATGAGAGACAGGTAACAATACCAATAACAAAAAAAAACTTGGGTATTAAGATGTCAAATGATGATATCAGTCATGTATTGAGAAGATACACTATTTAGGGGTTATGCTACTAATATAAATGTATGCGTCCCAACAGATACTGTTATATCACTTTCCCCAAATACCACCATTTATCAAAAATCCTTTATTCTAAAGTTATTAGCCTACCATTGCACCCTGTAGGTTATATCCTGCATCGGAGCCTTATAATGTAGGGTGTAGTAAGCATCATTGGCAAGAACAAGGGGCATTACATTACCTGCTGATGTCAGGACACATATCATTGCCCTAAGGCATGATGGGACAGCAGACAAATGACAAACCAGGAAGTGGAATTCAAGTATGGGGGAAAATAAAAAACTGCAAATTAGGTAAATTTGAAAAAAATAAAATAAAGGAGGAATGGAAGCTAGAGTAATAGATGAAAATACACCTTAGAGTGAAAAGTAGTTTATGTCACATTAGGTTTTAGAAGGCAAGTCAGTTACAGTAAGCCCAAGGGAGGTTATGGCCGTAATCCTAGGCTAAAAATTACTGTATTCCATCTAAGCGTGCCATAGGGTCAAGAACTTGTGTCTAGAATGAGATTCCCAATGGGACATTTCTTCAAATCCTAATCCAGTGTTCCATTGAAGGAAGTTCATTGGAAGGCGAAGACTTTGGTACAAGGAACCTGACAGCAGCAATTAGTTGACCACCAGATGGACCTCTCTGGAAACAGAGCAAGAAGGGCAATATCTACAGTAGGGAGAACTGAGGATTTACATACATAAAAGCACTGAAAAATCTCTAACCACCACTTTTGGATCAAATCACAGCTCCACCAAATGTGTAGAAACGTACCCCTACTGTTCAGACACCTCCAGCAAATATCAGTTGTATTGGGGCTTTAAAAGCAGGTTTTAGCAGAAGTCTTGTAGCAATGTGTAAAAACTTTATAACAATTCTCCTGCATGCGCTTAAATCTGATTATTATACAGTATGTGGGCACAGGAGAACTGAAGAGATTTCTTTTTGAAAAAGTGATCTTCCCTAGTCCCTCTCCCATAGCCTAATTTAGGTGCACCTAGCCTTCGTTTTATGCGGCGAATACTAATGAGTGCTTCCATTATGGAAGCAATTGCCTCATCATTGGTGGTTCTCCTCTGATAGGCAAGAGTGGAAGGGGGCATTGGAGAAATAGGTTTCTTGTAAAATAAAGAGATTAATCTCTCAGTATGATAGGAAAAGAAGATGAGTTCTTTAAACCAGGTAAGAGGGTTTGCTGGGTCACATTTTTTATTAATAGTTTTATGGAAGATCTCATTAAAGAAATAAGCAGGAAATGGAGTTATGAATGCCAGTGGGAGTGCTCTCCAGGAGAGCTTTGGGGGACTTAGTTCACAACATCTCTGATTTGTAAAAGTGGAGAGGGGATGGGACCATGGTGAAGTGTGTTTTCAAACCATTTTCAGGCTGAAAAAGAAGCTCTAGCCAGTAGGCTAATTATGGGCAAGGGTTAAGGGATTCCCTGCTTAGAAGCAGAGAGCATAAGGGATGCTGAAGGGAAGCCAAAGCTTGTATGATGCTAAGATTTATTTATTTATTTTTGGTGGGAAAAGTGGGTTGGAAATCTTAGGCCCCTATCATACTGACGTTACTTGTTCCGGCAGGTAAACAGCTTGCGGATCCGTAACTACCATTCACAGCCGTGCACTTCCTGAAGTCTGCCCGGCCCCATTCACTATAATGGGGATGGTCAGAGATGTGTGCAGGCATCCATTTTAGTTTCAGTCGTGCACTGGTAACTAGCTTTATAGAATGAACCTGTATAACAGTCTGCATCAAAGATTTCATCACCAGAACAAAGAGGAGGGGGGCAGGGGACAACCTTGATGGGTACCATTACATATGGTAAAGGGCTCTGACAGGACCCAATTCACCACAATCAATGCAGAAGTAAAACTGACCTAATAAAGGGGTCAATGATAGAAAATGGGGAGGGGGGGCAGAGCTAGCCGCGTGCTGAGATGGCTGCCTAAGCTAGGAGCTCCTCACAAGCACTGCTGCTTCCACAGCACTAACGAGCCAACACTTCACACAACATGGTGAAAAACAACAGGGATAAGACAGAGAACCGACTGGGTACGCCTAGGAGAGAAAAAACTCAACCTGACATGGAGAAATTCCTGAAAAGGAGAGGAGCCTCCCCCGCCTGCAGAAGCAAGATGGCGCAGAGCGCCGCAAGGTCAGCAGCCACGAGGGATGACTCAGATGGAGAGAGCTCTTGTGCCATGTCGGAAGGCACAGGAGAGACAGAAGACCTGCCACTCTCCCGTTCCTTCTTCAAGAAAGTGCTCTACAAAGCCCTATCCCTGCTACAGAGGGACATCGCAGACATTAAAACAGAGAACAAGCAGGTCGGCCAGAGAGTCGCGCTTTTGGAAGACACGCAGCAACAGGTCATCCACCACAGTGAGTCCCTGCAAGATGTAATAACTGCGCATCAGACGCATCTGAATAATGCTTTATTATGCCTGGAAGACCAGGAAAACAGAAGCAGATGGAAAAATATTCGTCTTAGGCCTTATTCACATGTCAGTGTTTTGGTCAGTGATTTCCATCAGTGATTTTGAGCCAAAACCAGGTACGGCTCTATATATAGAACAGGTGCAGATCTTTCACTTGTATCTTATCTCTGTGCAGTCTCCCAGTCTCCAAGCCTGGTTTTGGCTCACAGTCACTGATGTAAGCACTGATGTATGGATAAGGCCTTAGAGGAGTGCCAGAAGAAGTCACTTCTGAAGCAATACCACAAGCGGTTGCCGCCATGTTTTCCTCCCTCCTGGGCCAAGAGAGAGCCGCATCCATAGTAGTGGAAAGATCACACAGGGCACTGAGGCCAGTCCCACCAGCAGGCAACCTGCCCAGGGATATAATATGTGGACTCTTAAATTACTTGGACACCGCTGCAATATTACAAGTGGCTAGAATTGCCAAAGATCTTTCATATGAAAACGCCAAAATACAAGTATTCCAAGACTTGGCTCCTAGCACACTAGCCAAACGCAGAATGCTTAAACCTCTCACTGAGGCGCTTAGAGCCCATAAATTTCCAATTAGATGGCTTTTTCCATTTGGTCTCGCTACCATTAAAGATGGATGCCAAGTCATCATCCGTACACCAGCGGATCTACAAGAAGCCTGGGAATTGAACCGATCACTGTACAGTCGTGGCTACCGGTGTCCATGAAAGCACCTCTACCCAGCTTACCCAAGATTGAAGGCTGGCAAGTGGTCCGCAAGAACAAGTCGTCCAAAGCGAAAAAATCCATACAGAACATTGGGGACACTTGAGACACCAAACAGCACTTGCTGGCATAATCCCACCGTCCTCATTCCCGGGACATAAGCAACCCATGAAGATGGGTCCTGAATAAATCAGACAAGGTTTCATTATATGTTTTACCTCTAAATTCTCTTTGTCTTTACTTTTCCACTTTAGCTTTTTCCTAGGCCTGATTTATGTACTTTCTGTACTGTAATAAGGTCAGTAAAAGGAGGGATTGTGCGGGTCTCTATGACTCCCCTGTCAACCTTACATAAGTTACCCTTCCTTTTGCACCCCTTCTTTATTTTATTTCTTTTCGATTATACTTACCTATTCAGGTTAAATGTTTGACTAGGCTCGTTACAGACAATATATTATATATCAGACCTCTTGTGCTTAGTTGCACATGAGTTCAATAGTTGGAAAGTCAGTCAGTTTTCTGGCTGATAATGGATGTTCTCTCCCCCACAAGTCTGTGCTCCCACCCGCAGCCCCGCCATGGCCTACTTCATTTTTATCTATATGTGCACTGGTGGCAAAAAGATCGGTTGGGCTGTGTTGGGAATGCTATTTCCTTTTTTGTATATATAATACTATTTCCTTTTTTGTATTATATTTTTATCTTTGTTCATGTTTTCTCCGCGACACACCTGGAAACCGCTGTACTTAGATACTACCTTACCTCCCATATCCCACATGGCTAACCTACACATTGTATCTCATAATGTAAATGGTCTCAATGTCCCACAGAAACGCAGACAACTGCTTGACCTCCTGTACAAATGTAACCCCTGCTAGGCGTACAATAAGCATAGAGGACACTGCAGATAGGGTGGCCACCGGCTTCATCTCAAAAAGGAGGACATTTTCGGCCACACCCCCAACATGTTAAACCACACCCCAATCTGCTAAACCATGCCCCCAATCTGCTAAACCATACCCCCAATCTGCTAAACCACGTCCCTTGTCCAGTAAGTGCCTGGCAAAAGAAAAAAAAAAGAGGAAAACCTTAAGCTGAGCTGTGCTGGGGCTGGAGCTGACACTCCACATACAATAAGACATGAGCCAGAGGGAGCACAGCGCTGGCAGCGTCACCACTGGTGGGGGGAGGGGGCAGGTCATACATTAGGGGGGTTACCCTGGGGACAGCACACCTGTGGAGGCAGCAGATCATGGGGATAAAGCACTGAGCAGACCCCGCTCCCCGGGCTTCTGTGTGAGCCGGCTCGTACACCGTCACCCATCACACCTCCCCTGGCTCTTACCACACATACACAGGTCGGATGGGGATCTGGCACCCCCACCCCCACCACGTGAAAATTCAAGCCAGCAAGCCTAACTATAAAAATACCGCTCTAGTATGGTTAGAATAAAGAGGATTGTTCAGTAATTAAAAATAAAATATGGCAGATGGAAAAGAAATCCACAATTCTCAGCTCTTCCCTCCCTGCCATTGAATGCTTTGGTTATATGGCTGCAGTGGTGACGCCTGTGACACGCTGGACTTTCTGGCATCATTGCTGCTGCCACGTAAACAAAGACTGACAGGCATGTAATGGGCGAGTGTGCACATCTGTCATAGTGCTGGTGATGTGCACACTGATGAGCAGGTGTATGGCATGTGACCACTGCAGCCAGTTCTCAGCATTAGAGCACTGATTGGCTGCAGCAGTAACATACCATATACCGGCAGGTGACACATATCTGGATGGACATTACATTCACCAGCACCAAACATACAAGATGATACAGCACCACTTACCTCTTACATCCAGTGACGTCTTCCTGATGTAGATCTTCTCTTTTCTCATCTTCTCTATTTGGCCCACACCGCCATGACACTTCTTTCAGCTCCATCTTCTCTCTGCCACAAAGACATCATAGATTACCCACTTTTACTGTTATCCTGCTGCTGCCTAAAATACTGCGCCCACTGTGCTCCCCAATGTCCCCAAATACTATACTGTAGATATAACAGTGCCATATAGGTAGGACCCCATATAGTCACTGTGCTCCCACTAATAATTCTCTCCTAGAGTGTCCCATTAGTAATAGTGCCCCAATAGTGATAATGCTCCACCAGTATCCCTTTTTAGCAGTAGTGCCCTCCATATTGTACTAATAATAGTAACACCCCCAATAGTACCCCTGGTAGTAGTAATAATTCCCCATAATAGAAACCATTTTCCCATAGTGCCTCCAGTAGTGCTCCCAGAAATAATAAGGACCCGCTGTAATGGTCCTCAAATCATCCCACTGTGCCCCCATCAGACCTCACATCAGCCCACTGTGCCCCCATCAGACCTCAGATCAGCCCACAGTGCCTCCTTCAGACCTCACATCAGCCCACTGTGCCCCCATCAGACATCAGATCAGCCCACAGTGCCTCCTTCAGACCTCAGATCAGCCCACAGTGCCTCCTTCAGACCTCAGATCAGCCCACAGTGCCCCCTTCAGACCTCAGATCAGCCCACAGTGCCCCCATCAGACCTCACTGTCACCTGACTGCGTGAAGCGTCAGGTCAGAGTGCGCGCACTACGTCCTGACGCTGTACCAGTCAGGCGTGTGCAGCGCAGACAGGAAGACCACCAATGAAGGTACCGGAGCGCAGGAGCTGAGCGGTGAGTACCAGGACCCAGCTCCTGCGCTCCAGCAATGAGCGCTTCCAACTGTATTGATGGAAGCGCTCATTGCTTCCTGCGCCCCTAAAAAGGAGGACTTCTGGCCGTTCGGCCTGGCCTTTAGCCGGACACGGAGACCGCATGGTCGGGGGAGAGAGAGTCTTGCAGTGCATGGCAAAGAGGAGAGAGTCCGGCACCTGGGCACACAGAGCAGAGGTCCAGAGACAGTCCTGACAGCACAGCAGCCAAGACCAGGAGAAGAGGTCACCCTGCAGCAGCTCTGCTCTACAACCTGGCTCCTCAGAGACCCCCTGCACCATCACACAGGAGGATCCTGCCCCCCCACTCCATCAGGACCTGAGTACTGCAGCCACAAGCTGAATCCTGGAGTGGATGTACCTGTGTTTCTGGGAGTTGTGAGTAGCCATTGCTGAACTTACTGTGTTATAGAGCTATTGAGAGAACTGTTCCTGAGAGGAGCAACACTAAGTGCACCAATGGTTCCAGCAAGCGCGCCATCACCCGCGGCAACGCGGCCCCAGCTGATAGACTGAGTTACTTACATTGCTGCAGCATTAGTAGGAGAGATCTATTACATACAGTTAGCTAGTGTATGTGTGCTAACTGTTATCTGCACAGTGTGTGTGAGAGGGATCTGTACTATGTGTGGCTCATTGTACATTAACTCTTTGTCCCTCAGAGTTTAGAGTATTAGGGGACCCATTTGCAGTGTTATAGCTGCCAGGCCTGGCATACACTGTAGATCATTACTATTCAGGATTGTATATGTGTTATGTCCTATACGGTTTTACCTTTTTCCTGTTTGCATTTGCTCTTCTGAGCACACCACTATTTAGCCCTATCCCAATAAATCTACCCAGTTGTTTTACCCCTAACATCTGTGAGTGTGTACTGAGCTTAGGCAGGGGTTTCCCGAGTCAACCCCTGGCAGAAGAGGAAAACCCTCCTGCATTCCTACAGAGCTACTAGCAAGATTCGGGTGGAGGCACTGCGCCATAGTGAATTTAAAGGTACCAAACACCCTTCCTACAGAGTGCAGTCTGAAGGGGTGTTACACAAACAACAAGCAGAAATTGTTCTCCTGCAAGAGACCCATTTCCGACATAACCATATTCCTAAAATCCCTACTTCCCTATACTCTCAGTGGTTCCATTCCACACATTCATCGGCATCAAGAGGGGTTTCCATTGCGATCAGGAACTCCATAGCATTCAAATTAGTGAAGTCATATGTAGATCCAGATGGTAGGCTTCCTATAATACAGGGCTTCTTATACGATATGAAAATTACCACTGCCAACTTATACGCACCCAATACGAAACAAATCTCATGGATTATTTCCGCACTCAAAACATTAAAAGAATATTCAGAAGGTGTGGTAATCATGGGAGGAGACCTGAATATAGCTTTAGAGCCATCAATTGATATATCTCCCTCTTCCTCAGGTTTTTCTCTTAAACAATGGAAAAGACTGAAATTAGCCTTGACAGAAGCACACTTAGTAGACACGTGGAGACTTTTGCACCCCCTGGATAGGGATTATACTTACTTTTCAGCAGTACATAATTCGTATCATCGAATTGATTATATATTCATGTCAGAACCACATGTGCAGTCGGCGCACTCAGTAGACATTGGGGCAACAGTAATAGCAGATCATGCTCCAGTTAAAATGGCATTAGCATTGAAATACCTCCCACAAAGGACTTGATCCTGGAGACTAAATGACAATCTATTGGAGTCGAGCGCACATGTGGAATCACTAGGGAAAAAACTCGAGGAATTTTTCCACCTTAATCGAGACCCACAAATCTCACCACCAACTGTGTGGGCAACTCACAAGGCTTTTATAAGGGGTGACTTAATAGCCTTAGGCACATTTGTTAAAAAACAGCATACAAAGGAACTCAATTCCTTAAAGGGGTTCTCCGGAAATTAAGAAAATAAAAATACTTACATATTACTTTATTATAAATATATTCTCAAATACCTTTCATTAGTTATAATGGCTCATTTTGTCAAGGGAGCAATCATTAGGAGAAATAAAATGGCCGCCGTCCTATTAATACACAAAGAACCTGTCCTAATCACACAGCAGGACAAGTTACTTCACAACACTGAGGTAATGAGTTGCCTCATCCTCTTCTCCGCTTTTCAGGGATTGTGATCCTCAATACAGCTGATAGGATCTTCAGCTGAAGCTCTGTAAGAATGAAGTTCATGAGGAGACATGACGTACAGAGAGGATGGACAGACAGACTGTGGTAATGGAGACTACATACAAGAGCTGCTGCTCATTAGCCACACCTCACCCTCCTCTCATGTCTCCTCATCTTCTCTATTCCCACAGAGATTCACCTGTATTCAAGATCATAACCCCTGACGAGCAGAGAGAAGGATGAGGCAGCTCTTTACCTCAGTGTTGTGAAGTAACTTGTCCTCCTATGTGATTAGGACGGGTTCTGTGGGTACTAATAGGATGGCGGCCATTTTATTTCTCCTAATGACTGCTCCTCAGACAAAACGAGCCATTATAACTAATGAAAGGTATTTGTGAATATATTTACATTATTTATATTATAATAATATTTAAGTATTTTCATTTTCATTCCTGGAGAACCCCTTTAATGTCACAAATACATGTCATAGAGAAAACACATAAACAGACAAGGACAGATTCCCAGTTAAAAGCTCTGACAGAGCTTAGACAAAAAGTCAAAGACCTCCTTAACATCAAAGCTACGAGATCCCTACACTTATTAAAATACAAATACTATGCACATGGTGATAAAGGTAATAAAATAATGTCACACCTACAGTACGGCGCTGGGGCGATGCAGGCACATGGCGCCCGCTCGCAAGTGCGGCGGGCGTCATGGCCGGCAAGTCTCTGCTGTTTCTAACAGCAGAGACTTGCAGCTACTTACCCGATCGCCGGCGTCTCGCTGGGCCTTTAGATGCCATGATCACACGATGTGATCACGGCATCTAGTTGCGTCTTTACCCGGAAGCATACGCTTCCGGGTGGTGTACAGACACCCCGTGTGGCCAATCGGGGTGTCTGTACACGATCTGAAAGCTGTAAACCTCGCTGATGAGGTTTACAGCTTTCAAAGTGCAATTCTTATTCTGGCCACTAGATGGCAGGCCAGGATAAGAAATGAGCAATTCTTGGATTTATCTCAAGCTAGTAAATCCCTGATTGCTCATAAGAAAAAAAAACACAATATATCAGCTCATATTGAGCTTTAAAATAAGCACAAAAAAATTAAAAAAAAATGTTAACAAATATATAAAAAATAAAAAATATATAAAAGTTCAAATCACCCCCCTTTCCGTATAAGTAAAAAATAAATACCTAAATAACAATAAATATAGACATCATGGGTATCACCGTGACCGAAAACGCCCATACTTTTAAAATATAAAAAAAAAATTCCAATACGGCGAATTGTGTGGCGGAAAAAAGCGTCCAAATGGCGATTCGCTTCGTTTTTTGTCGCACACACCTCAGAATGGTATCAATAAAAACTTCAGATCACCCCGCAAAAAAATGAGCCCCCATACAGCTCCGTACACATAAATACCAAAAAGTTATAGGGGTCAAGATATGACAAGGAAAAAAAGAAAAGGGCAACTTTCTAATTATTTTATCACTATCAAAACACGGGAAAAACTATACATATTAGGTATTCGTTTTAATGAACATAGAACGCTGTAAATAAGAAACCCGTAGAACTGTAGCGGAATAACGTTTTTTTTGCAATTTCACCCGATTTGGAATTTTTTTCCCGCTTCCCACCACACCATATGCAATATTAAATGATGGCGTTGGAAAATACAACTTGTCCCGCAAAAAACAAGCCCTCATACAGCTATGTGAACAGAAAAATAAAACAGTTATGGCTGTTTGTAGGCAAGGAGCGCAAAACGAAAATGCATAACCGAAAAAACCTCCGGTACTGAAAGGGTTAAAAAGAGGAGGGAGAAAACGTTTATATCTTCTATAAAAACTGGAAGGTCTGACAGGGTCACCACTACCCCGCAAATAGCTAAAGCCTAAAGAATTTTTTACCAAACTATATAATATCTCAGATGACCAGAAACACTCTGCCGATACAATAGAGTCAATCTCAAAACTAACCTATTCATGGGCGTAGATACCATGGAAGCAGCTGCTTCGGAGCCCGAGCTGACAAGGGGCCCGGAGCAGTAGTAAACATTGTCAGACTGGCCACACCCCCTTCTACACTAACTTCAGTGCTGTAGAATGTCCTAGGAGCAAAGCAGGGAGATAAGCTCCGCCCACCAGCAGAGACCATTAGTAGAGGAGCCTGGCTGCTTAATAGTGCAGCCAGGGCTCATTACAGTGTACCATGGGGAGAGTCTGCCTCCCTTCTCCCTTCTGTACTATTGGTACAGCCCAGCTTCTGCTTCTGAGACTGCTGTGTAGTCGGCAAGCAGGGAGAGGGGAGACTGAACTGTGACAGCAAATGCTGCAGATAGGAGAGCCTGTGTCTGTCACTCTCAGGAGCCCATACATTCAAGGTTTTACCCAGCCAGCTCTAACTGTCCTGCATCTCATGTTCTCTGCACCCCCACCCCCCCAGCTGCATTCATCTGCTGCATCCCCCCAGTCCTGTGGGCCCCCTACCCATCTGATGCCCTGTCCTCTAGGCCCCCTACCCATCTGATGCCCTGTCCTCTAGGCCCCCTACCCATCTGATGCCCTGTCCTCTAGGCCCCCTACCCATCTGATGCCATAGTCCCCTAGGCACCAATGTGCTGCTTGGGGACACACCGTTATGAGGCCACATCCACCCAAACGCTTATGGAATGGGGACTGGAAGATCACAGAGCGGCATGGAGCAGGCGAGTATGATTTTTTCAGCAACTGTACAGTGAGCTGCTAGTACACATTTTTGGCACACATTTAAGGCTGGGTCCACATCACGTTTTTCCCATCCGTTTAACGTACTGAAAAAAACATATACATTAAACGGATGCCTCAGACTGATGTCATACAGTGCCATCCGTTCACTGTATAGTTTCATTGTAAAAAAATAGTTTCATTGTAAAAAAAAAAAAACTATACGTTTTTTACCGGACTGTGCAAGATACAAGAACGTGGTGTGCTGCGTTTTTGTATCCTTTTTTTGTTACGTATATGTCAAACGAAGGCATAAAACATGACGTGAACCCACCCCAACATATACTGTACATGTGGGAAAAAAGGATGCAAATGCCTAGTATACTGCGCTTTTCCATCCTGTATAGTCCAGTAAAAACACATGTATGTTAAACAGATGTATTTTTTAAATTTTATTTGATTTTTTACAATGGATGCCTATGGTGACAAATGCCACTGTATGACGCTTGTCTGAGGCAACTGTGTAATGTATAAGTCATGTGTATATGTTGAACCTGAAATCTATAAACACAGCCTATGGGCTAGTTCACACTGAGTTTTTTTGGTGCTGGTTTTGCAGCGATTCTGTCACAGCACTTGCTTTTCTTTTTACAGATATAAAAAAGAAATGTGGAAAAAAGAAGCAGCACGCCCTTTCTTAGGGCAGAATCGGCAATAAATCTCCCATTGAAATAAACGGGAAAACTGATTTTTTAAAGCATGTTTTAGTTGTGTGAACTAGGCCTAAGAATGGCATCAGAGGCATATCTAGCAGGGAAGCAGGGAAAGCAGCTGAATCTGGCCTCGGGAGCAGTACTATGATTTTGTTGCCAGGCCCCCTCATTATGTGGTAACGTTGGTGCCCAGCCTCCAGTCTGTTTAATATGGTGATGCATGCTCTGCCGTCTTGTCCTCATTGTTCCCTGGGCGGGCAGGGCGCTATGCGTATGAGTGACGGGTGTGTATGAGTCCATGTTCAGCACCCGCCCAGGAAACAGAAGGACCAGACCAGAAGGAGAAGAAGGCATGGCAGCCTTCTGCAGGTATGTGCCCTGCCCCTTAGCAGTGAGAGGGCACCATGCAGGTTCAGGGGGCATGAGGGCAAGGCAGCTGAGAGAGGAGAGGTATGAGTTAGGCTAGGTCTACATGGCGACACTGGTCGGGTGACAGCCAGGATCTCTGAGTAGTGGTGATCCCATAGAAATGGATGGTATCTCTGCGGCAGTCACAAGCCACAAGAGTGGGGGTTGCATGGGATGAGGGGGTTGTGAAGGGGGGGCCCATTTAAAATTTTGCTGTGGGGCCTAGTCATTTCTAGCTACGCCACTAACCTCTTCCTTTCTTAACTCCATTAGTTCACCCAAATTAAATCATGAAGAGAAAACTTCGCTTTTATTTCCATTCACAGTCACGGAATTAGAGAAAGTACTGAACTCCATCCCATCTGGCAAAAGCCCTGGCCCCGATGGTTTACCAATCATCTATTATAAGAAGTTCAGAAAACAGCTTCTACCCCACTTTTTAGAGGTATGTAATTCCCTCCTCCTAGGCACACCCCTTCCAGTACATGCACTGAGAACCCATATCACTGTCCTCCATAAAGAGGGCAAGGATTCAGAGGATTGTGGGAACTATCGGCCCATATCCTTATTAAACTGTGATCTAAAGTGGTGAGTGAAGCTTCTAGCCCACAGAATAACTCCTTTTCTATCAAAGCTAATAGACCCAGAACAGGTTGGATTTGTGCCTGGGAGAGAGGGGAAACATAATGTATGGAGAGTTGCACATGCTATACATGCAGCAAAAGCCAAAAAATTACCCCTACTTCTGCTAGGAACCAACGCAGAAAAAGTTGATAGAGTAAAATGGGAATTCATGAGAGAGACCCTGAAGAAATTTGTCTTCCCGCCACAATTTATAGAGGCGATCTTTTCACTATATACCCAGCTGTCAGCCCAAATCTTGATAAATGGTGCACTTTCCGATCCATTTAATATCACAAATGGAACTCGCCAAGGCTGTCCCTTATCACCAGGGGTGGGATTCAAATTTTTAAGAACAGGTTCCCTACTAAACGGCGGACACGTGGCGTTACGACATGTGTTTACATATCTATGCCCCATATATATGGTACACATACATAAATACACCATATATACACATACTACAAAACTTTTAAAAAGCCTAAGGAGCTAAACTACCAGCATTGCGAGTTTTTGTAAAGCGCTGGCCAACACCTCTAACTCCACCCAATGTTTATCTGTACATGTTCCAACCCTGCCTAGTCTCCATTGTGCCCCCCACACAGTAGTTATGCCAGATTTGGCATGGTTGTGAGGTATGCATACATAAACAGACTATATAGACACCATACATATAGACACCATATATAAACAGACTATATAGACACCATACAGTATATAAATTATACCTAATCTACACTTACAGTAGCTTTACCTGCTCCATATACATTTGTTTTAATTAAATACTTCAACATAAGGTACATCAATACCAGTGTACAACTTGTACTGTGAATAAACGACCAATCAGACAAATTCTCAACCCAGCTGTAGTGTTGCTTATATATGGCGCAGCTCATTTGCCTATATCTGAGACCAGCCCCATGATCCTGCCTGCTCAGCTATCAAGACGCTGAAGACTGACGTAGAGGTCCTAGTGTGCCTCTGATATCCTCATCATAGTACCATGTGGTATGTAAGAAGGGTTGCATTACTGTGGTCCGTTCCTCAGGTGATAGAACTACAATAATAAACTGTCGTCAGCGTTTGAAGAAGCGTTTTGTCAAGGATTGCTTCTTAGATTCCGTTTCCAGCCGTTCCAAGTACATGTAGTTTTTAACCATAGTGATTACTTCTAAGATGGAAGGCATACTTGGTGATAACCAATGTTGCAAGATAGTACGTTTTGCTGCCAAAAGTATAATATGAACCAGGGCGGGCAGGGCCCTGCCCGCTGCTGAGGCATCATCTGAAGATGAATGTTGAATGAAACACCAGCGACATAGGGGCCAACTGCAGCGGTTGGTTCCACAATTTAGCAATGAAAATAAGCAAGTCCTTCCAAAACGCCTGTATTTTCCTACATTGCCATATACAATGATATAAATCTGCTCGATCCAGCCGACATTTTGGACAACAAGTTAGCCTGTCCGGTCGGAGATCTGAGGGCGGAATGGAGAATGCATAGATAGCAGCATGTATAAGTCTATACTGAGTGCTTCTCCAAGTTTCACTCACAATATGTTTGTGGATTGACTGCAGTCCTTCTAGAAGCCTTCTAGGAGTTTCTGGTATGTTTAGTGTTTTCTCCCAGTAATGGAAGGGACAGGCTGCTCCAATTTGGGACCTTTTGTCATAAGCGATCTGTATAGACCTGCTATTGTATTCCTCGCCTGTGGTCCCCCTATCCATTTATCAAATATATTGTCAATAACTTCCTTTGAATAGTCCAACAGTCGCTTGTGACAAAAGGATGTCAATTGCATATATTGGAAAGACTGCGACCCCTCTAGAGAATTTTTCTGGATGAGTTCAGGAATATTGAGCATTCTGGGTTCAGTGGGGTGTAGGACATGCTTAAGAGTGGTCACCCCTTTGTTTCTCCACTGTTGGAAAAATTTGTTGATGCGACCCGCAGGGAAATCAACATGACTACAAAGGTACTTGGAAATTTGGTAAGAAACCCCAAACCATTTCCTCAACGCTTTCCACGCTGCTATGGTGTCCCTCAAAACCACCGAGTGCTTCACAGAGGCTGGGAGGGAGGCATGTGATGAATGTAACAGGGCAGCAAGACTGTATGGTGAAGCCAGTTCTGATTCTAGTGATGTGTTAGAGAAATGCCCCAGACCATGCACCCAATCTATAACATGACGCCCTATGCATGCTAGATTATAGCCCCTGATGTCTGGTAAATTCAATCCCCCTTTTTCCAGTGGCCGTTGCAGTCTGAACAGAGAGATTCGAGGTCTCTTACCCATCCATATGAATCTAGTAAAAGCTGAATTTAGTAACTATATCACGACGGTGTTTAAGCAGCAATGGAATTGTTTGGAGCGGATAGAGCAACTTTGAGACACTCCTCATCTTGAGCAAGTGAATCCTGCCATTCAAGTTTATAGGTAATGTTTCCCATCTCTTGAGTTCATCTGTTATTTTCTTAATTAGTGGGGGGTAATTTAAGGAGTATAAGGAATCGGAAGATATCCCTATCTTGATACCCAAGTATTTGATAAAAGACCCCGCAACTGAGAGACCTAGCCTCTGAATAACCTGTAAGTCTTGGGAATTGAGGGGGTTTAAAGCCAGAAGCTCACATTTAGTCAGGTTTAATTTAAAACCCAAAAATGTCCCGAAGTCATTTATGTGCTGAATAGTGGGCATTAGATGCTGTCCTGGGTTTTGCATAAATAGAAGAACATCGTCAGCAAAGAATGCAGACCTAAACACTTTGGTTCCCACCGTAAGCCCCGGAAACAAGGTACCCCCTTCAGTGGTACACACTAGTGGCTCAATGGCAAGGTCAAAAAGCAGGGGTGACAGTGGGCAACCCTGACTGGTTTCCTTCTGCAACGGGATAGTGGCGGATCTAAGTCCCGTAGTATAAATTTGAGCAGTGGGTGCTGTGTATAGGCCCGAGAGGAAGGTTCTAAAAGGACCTTGCAGGCCGATGTTGTCCAAAACCAGATTTAACCACCCCCATCTCACGGTATCAAAAGCTTTTTCCGCATCTAATGCCACCAACACCCCTTTCTGTCCATTAGATGAATGTCTTTTGGCCCAATCAAGAGTCGTGAGTGTTTTTCTGATATTTGTGACAGCCGCTCTGCAGCGCACAAATACCACCTGACTAGGATGTATTAACTTGGGGAGCAGCGCAGCAAGTCTATTTGCCATTATTTTTGAAAGCAATTTGATATCCTGATTGATCAGGGAGATAGGCCTGTATGACTCAGGAAGATCTGCATTCCTGCCCTGTTTTGGTAACATTTTTATATAAGATAGATTTGCAGCTCTTGAGGGCTTAGTGCCTTTGAGAAGGGACTGGAAATAGGACTCCAGGGGACCAGCGACACTGTTCTTCATAGCTTTATAAAAGTCTGCAGTGTATCCTTCAGGTCCCGGAGCCTTCCCTCCCTGTAGCGAACCTATGGTGCAAATGATTTCCTCTTTGGTAACATTTGCGTTCAAAGACCCTAGCTCTTCCTGGGATATCGAGGGTATTTGTGTAGACTTAAGGTAGTCTCGGGCCCGTAGTACATCAAAGGAGCCTGTGTTAGCATAAAGCTCAGTATAGTAGTGCTGGAATACCTCCATTATTTTTCTAGCGTCAGTATGTAAATTGCCCTTTGGATCCCTGACAGCCGGTATATGCGCTGCCGGTTTTTGGCCCCTAGCCAGATTTGCCAGAATCTTCCCTGATTTATTACCATGGCGAAGTAACTTGGACTCAAAATATGATCGGTGCAATTGCTCTCTACGCTCCAATACAAACTCCTAAGCCGTCCTAGCCGACTTCCAGGCTTCGAGTGTCGGTTGTGTGGGATTGCGTTGATGCTGCGTGTATGCATTCCGCAGTGCATCACTCAAGCTAACTAATTGTTTCCACGTGTTGCGTTTTAGATTTTTTGTATATATATTATTTTGCCCCTCAGTACAGCTTTCCCTGCTTCCGAATATAAGGACGGGTTATCACCATGACTGGAGTTATAGTGGTCATACTCCAGCCACCATCCTTGTAGCTGCTCAACAAGAGTCATTACTTAAGAGAGAGGAGGGAAAACGCCAGATAAAGTCCACGCCCTGAAGATGTGTATTCTCAATGTCAGCTAAGACTGGGGCATGGTCTGATATTATCATCGGGCTTATTTCCGTTTGAATGACACGGGGTGCCAAAGCTGCAGACGCTAGAATATAGTCTATTCTGGACCATGATTTCCCTGAGTGAGAATAGTGAGAATATTCTCTGCTATCAGGGTGCTGGCTCCTCCAGATGTCAATAAGGGATAAATCCCCAATGAAGTCATGCAGAATCTTCCCCGCGGGTCTTGCCACCCCAAACTTCGTGTCCGGGGATTTCCTATCCTCATTCGGATCATGAACTACATTTAAATCCCCAGCAACAATCACATTTTTCTGAGAATCCCCCTGAACCAAAGTTTGCAGGGCCGAGTAAAAGGAGGCTTGCTCTGTATTGGGGCCATAAACATTATAAATGCTAAGATTCCCTGCAGGGGATAGTAGAACTACATGGATCATTCTACCTATCTGATCAGACTCCTGCGAGATGATCCTATGCGCACAGCGTCTGGATATTAAAATGATGACCCCGCTCTTTCTGCCTTCCGCCGACGATCCCAATACCTCCCCCACCCACATTTTTTTCATTCTAAAGAAATCACTCTGATGTAAGTGTGTTTCCTGCAGTAATGCAACATCAGCTTTTAGACGCTCTAGGTGAGACAGGACCATATTGCGTTTTTGAGGCGAACGCAAGCCCTTCACATTCCAAGAGACCACCCGCATGCTGTTTGCGAATTGGGACATGCATGTGCTGATAACATTAGATCCTTATCGGGTGGTCTACTAGGAGTGCGAACATACATAGCATAGCCACATGGGTGCTTGGGTTTAACAACACTACAGCTGGCACAATGGACACCAAAAACAATATGTAAGAACAGTCCCGTAAACATTGCCCTCCCCCCCCACCGACCCTCTGGAGAGACTTAAGCTTGAGGTGACTCCCTTTTTTCCAACATGTAGAGCTCCCTACTACCCGGCTCCCCTTTTACTACTAATCCCCATGTAAACTCTCAACATCCACCAAAATAGGATTTCAACAATACTGCACCAGTCCTGAAGATGCGATGAGAACAGAGGACCCGGAACTCAGAGTCCCAGCTAACGGCTGAACAAACCGAAAACCTATGACAACCCGATAGTGTCCTAAGATGTTGATTGAAGCCATCAATTGTCGGGTCCATTCTTCCTTGGTGTCTTAGCTCGCCTTCTCTCCCGAGGATTTCATGTACTGGGCGGCTCCGGGTCTCTGGGCGAAGGCGACCAGTCCTCGGTAGTCTGGGCTTCTCTATTCTGGGGCCGAAGTAGCTCCGTAAGTTCCAGTTCCGCTTCTTGGGGGTCAGTATAATTTTTTTGATGCCGTCCAGAATCCATTACCCTGAGGGTGGCTGGGTAGGCCAACTGGAATCTGACCTTCTTCTGAAATAGCTCCGTGCAAATCTTGCTTCAGCTGAGTAGTCAGCAAATAATAATACTGGGTGTTCATCTATGAACAAGGGTTGACAGAGGCGTCTATAGGCCCTCATTACAGTTTCCTTTTTGGAATAATCGAGGTAACGATTATTGGGAGCTCAGGTCTGTTGGAATGCTGCTGGCTGTTAGATCTTAACGGCCTTTCCGGCCCTATGCGATGCGCCCTTTTTTGGCCCTCCAGGCGCAAGAGGACTGGTATCTGGACCGCAAAGATGTGGGACAGTGTACTTGCCGGGACGCTCTCCGGAAGGCCGACTAGTCTGATGTTGTTCCTCCTCGACCTGTTCTCCAGATCTTCAATCCGGTCGTTGAGACACGTGGTGTCTCTTAGGAGTTCTCTAATGCGAGCATGAGTATTTGCTATATCGTCCTCCGCTGTGGATATTCTGCGCTCCGTCTCATCAATTCTGGCGGCGTGTTGAGACACCTACTTCTGGAGGGCTTGCAGAGCTGTAGCAACCGTCGTTTGCAGCATTGCCTGGATATCAGGGGTAAGTTTCTTGGCTACCTCAATCGCCAGTTGTTTGTAGTCGATCTGCAGAGAAGTGGCGTTTGAATCCAAGTCCGGCTTCTCTTCCTCCGATTCCTCCATCTTATCAGAAAGCGCGCGAACCAGCGCCATCTTGTCCCGTCTGGTGGTCGGAGACATGCCAACCTCCTCTGCCCTTGGTATGGTTATCTGTGGCAAATAATTGCAGTCTGTGCAGCAGCTGTTATCAGCATACTATCAGCGGGATACTGGGGCTGATCGATATGGCGACAGATCTAAGGGGAGACACACAGATGCGGGAGCTCTCCTCTCCTGTGTCTTCACATGCCGGCACCGGAACCGGAAGTCCTCCATATACATTTTATACACATTTGTACCTAGCACTACAGACATATTTGCATACACATTATATTCAGTGCTATCCAGCATACATCTCCACATACCTCTTACATCCAGTGACTTCTCCTCTGATGCAGACGTTCTCTTTTCTCATCTTTTCCTTTCAGACCAGGCGCCATGATGATTTTTCACCCATCTCTCGTCTCTGCAGTTTGACGAAAAGACATCTTAGGTTCCTACTTTTCCATCATCCTGCCACCTTCAATACTTAAAATGAGCACCAGTACAAAGAATGTCCCTTATAATGTCTGCCAGTACAAAAAAAAATCCCCCTTAGTGCCCCTCAGACTTGGGACTTATGTTAACATCTGACCCTACACACCTCTATCATCTGAATTATAAACCACTTACTCCAAAAATCCAGAAAAATTTGAACTCACTGCACATACCTTATGTCTCATGGTTTGGAAGGAAGAACCTATTAACAACATACGTTCTCCCTCAAATCTTATATGTCCTCCAGTCTCTCCCGTTATACTTGCCCAACTCATTTTTCCTAGACCTTAAGAAAATCTTTACAACTTTTCTATGCTTATGCTTCTATAGCTTATTCATATCTAACACAAAGGAAAAACAAGGGGGGAATCCTATATATAAGCCTATATTACAAATCAATACAACTTGCAAGATGGTCACTACTAACTAATAGCAACTTAGTCACACCTTATTTGGAAATTGAGCGACATCTAATGGGCCCCCATTTATATAATTGCCTATGGTTAAACATTTTACCCGAACATTCAAAAATAGAACTTAGCAGTATGACGAAGGGACTGATTACAGTATGTCGCAGCACTACATTCCTTCCTCAAACTAAAAACAGTCTTTCTAAACTAGCACCAGTAGCAGTTCTACCTGGTTTTCTAGGTCACAATTGGAACCCTGCAGGCAGTTGGTGGATGAAATTGAAAGCCATTAAGATTGCAACCTGTTTAGAGGGAGAAACCCAAATGTCCTTGTCAGATATATATCAGACAGTAGGAGGGAGCAGCCCTCTTCACATACAAACACTAGATTTTACGCAAACGTTAAAAAGAGTGTGACCCTACCTCTCCCGGATCTCACCTGGTTGAGAATCTAACTCTCCTCCCCACTGCACCAAAAAAACTAGTTTCAATGATATACAAACATTTATTAGAAAAACAAGCTCCTTCTAAGCCATACTTCATTATGCAGTGGGAGTGGGAGTTGGGAACAACATTCTCGAAAGAAGATTGCGACTTTATACTTGCACATGCATGTGGTTTTTCCAGATGTGTAAGATTGCAAGAAAAATCATTCAAACCCCTCACCAGATGGTATAAAACTCCAGAATTTCTTCACATGATAGGATTGTCTCCTTCAGACAGGTGTTGGAGATGTGTAGAGGAAAAGGGGTCAATTTTCCATATATGGTGATCATGCACACTGATAACACAATTCTGGAAAGAGGTGTAGAGGGGCATAAACACCATATGTTCCATGAATCTATCACTGACACCAAAGTTGGTTCTCCTATGGCTTCCTCTCCCAATGTTTAAACCATCCAAAACTAACTGTCACGCTCGGGTGTGGGGGGAAAAGCCACACCGAGCGTATGAGGGATGGGAACAGACAAAACCAGGGAACTGGTCACCTCCTGCAGGGGACCCTAAGACTAGGCCCTAGCTGGCTACCAGTATGAACTAACCCGGGTGGTAGGAAAGCTCATACACAGGAACCTAATCTGAGTAAACCCTAGAACACCCTGCAGTCTAATGACACAAGAGAGTAACCCGTTCCTCCAAGCGAAAGGAGGAACAGGAGACTCAAACAGGAATAACCAAAGGAAGGGAAAACACTTAACTTTAAGTAGAACTCAGCAACAGGATCTCAACCGAGATCCACACCACTCTCAACCAGGGATGTAGCAGATATAAACCGCAAGGGATACTGGGAGAGGAAGAGGTAAGTAGGAGACAGCTAATTGCCCAGCGGCAACAGCTGAGGGAAAGGGGTGTGGTGAACAGCACCCAAACCACAGGGAATAGCCTGTCAAACCTGTCACTTAGAAAGCCGCGCAGAACGTCTGATTCCAGACGCAAGACCACTCGTGACATTACCCCCCCTTTTACGGGTGACCTCCGGGCACCCAGGACCAACTTTATCAGGGTGACACCTGTGAAAGGCTTTTACCAAACGACTGGCATTCACGTCAGATGCCGGTACCCATGACCTCTCCTCAGGACCATAACCCTTCCAATGAACCAGATATTGAAGGGTCCCATGAAGAACTCGAGAATCAATGATCTTGACAATCTGAAATTCCAAATTACCATCCACCAAGACAGGCGGGGGTGGCAAGGGAGATGGCTCCAGAGGTTCAACATACCTCTTCAACAAACATCTGTGAAACACATTATGGATTTTCAGGGCCTGCGGAAGTTCAAGACGAAATGCTACAGGATTAATAATGGCTGTGATTTTATATGGGCCAATAAATCTTGGACCCAACTTCCATGAAGGAACTTTCAACTTAATGTTCCTAGTAGACAGCCACACAGAATCACCCACATTTAGGTCCGGACCATTCATGCGTCTCCTGTCAGCCACACGTTTGTACTTGTTACCCATATTTATCAAGTTACTTTGAATTTTTCGCCATATGGAAGACAATGATGACGAAAAACGTTCTTCCTCAGGAATACCAGAAGTATCAGAACCACAAAATGTGCCAAACTGCGGGTGAAAGCCATATGCACCAAAAAATGGTGACTTACCAGTGGAGTCCTGTCTGCGATTATTTATGGCAAACTCAGCCAGAGACAAAAACGAGGACCACTCCTCCTGGTTCTCAGAGACAAAGCATCTCAAATAAGTCTCCAGATTCTGATTGGTATGCTCAGTCTGTCCATTCGTCTGGGGATGAAAGGCAGAGGAGAAAGACAGTTGTACCCCGAGCCGAGTACAGAACGCCCTCCAGAATCTGGACACAAACTGAGTCCCACGATCAGAGACAACGTCAGTGGGAATGCCATGAAGTTTCACAATATTGTCAACAAACACTTGTGCAAGAGTTTTAGCATTGGGGAGTCCAGGTAATGCAATAAAGTGCGCCATTTTACTAAAACGATCTACAACCACCAGAATAATTGTCTTACCAGACGACTCAGGCAGATCAGTGATGAAGTCCATGGATAGGTGAGTCCATGGTCTGGACGGGATGGGTAATGGAAGTAGGGGTCCAGAGGGACGAGTATGTGTCACCTTAGAGCGTGCGCAGACACTACAGGCTGACACATATTCCTCAACACACTTACGCAGACCTGGCCACCAGAATCTACGAGAGATGAGGTCGACAGTGGATTTACTCCCAGGGTGTCCCGCAAGCATCGAAGAATGATGCTCCTCAAAAACCTTATAACGCAAATCAGAAGGAACAAACAACTTCCCGGGAGGGCAAGACTCCGGCGCATCTCCCTGGGCCTCAAGTACTTTAGCCTCAAGATCAGGGTAAAGAGCGGATATCACCACTCCTTCAGACAGTATATAGGATCTTCAAAATCACCACCCCCGGGAAAACTACGTGACAAGGCATCCGCCTTCACATTCTTAACCCCAGGACGGTATGTGACAATGAAATTGAATCTGGTGAAGAACAAAGACCATCTGGCCTGCCTCGGATTAAGTCGTCTAGCCGACTCCAGGTAAGCCAGATTTTTGTGATCAGTGAATACCGTGATTGGATGATTCGCCCCTTCCAACCAATGACGCCATTCCTCAAAAGCCAACTTAATGGCCAGTAACTCTCGGTTACCCACATCATAATTTCTCTCCGCCACAGAGAGTTTCTTCGAAAAAAAAGCACATGGGCGCCATTTACCAGGTGACGGGCCCTGTGATAACACAGCTCCTAACCCCACATCGGATGCGTCAACCTCCACAATGAAAGGTTGTGACACATCTGGCTGCACCAATATAGGGGCAGAGGAAAAGCACTCCTTTACAGCAGAGAAGGCTTGCAATGCTGCATCAGACCACACAGAGACATCCGTCCCTTTCTTAGTCATGTCAGTTAAGGGTTTAACTATAGTCGAATAGTTCTTAATAAATTTTCGGTAATAGTTGGTGAACCCCAAAAATCGCATAAGAGCCTTCAGATTTTCAGGTCGGTCCCAGTTCAGAACAGCACAGACCTTCTCTGGATCCATACGAAAACCTGAAGATGAAAGCAGGTATCCTAAGAATTGCACCTCATGTACAGCAAAAGCACATTTCTCTAATTTTGCATACAACTTGTTATCTCTTAAGATTTGCAACACCTGCCTCACGTGATCCTGATGTGTCACAATATCTGGAGAATAGATTAGTATGTCATCCAAATACACGACTACAAACCTCCCCACAAGATGATGAAAAATGTCATTAACAAAATGCTGGAAGACAGCAGGAGCATTGGTCAACTCAAAAGGCATGACCAGGTTCTCAAAGTGGCCCTCAGGAGTGTTAAAGGCCGTCTTCCATTCATCCCCTTCCTTGATCCTGACCAGATTATATGCCCCCCTTAAATCCAACTTGGAGAACACCTTGGCATCCACAATCTGGTTAAACAAGTCAGGAATCAAAGGAAGGGGGTACGGATCACGGACAGTAATCCTATTGAGTTCACGGAAATCCAGACATGGCCTAAGGGATCCGTCCTTTTTTTTAACAAAAAAGAACCCTGCTGCCACAGGAGATTTGGAAGGCCTAATATGTCCTTTGGCCAAACTCTCAGCAATATATTCCTTCATGGCCGTTCTCTCAGGTCCAGAAAGGTTATACAGCCTAGATTTAGGCAATCTTGTTCCAGGGATAAGATTGATAGGACAATCGTATTCCCGGTGAGGGGGTAAATCCTGACATCCACCTTCAGAAAATACATCAGAGAAATCCGATATAAAAGAAGGAAGAGTCTTAGTGGTTAAAGCAGAAAAAGATGTATTAAGGCAATTGTCAACACAATAATCGCCCCAATCCACAATTTGTCTAGTATGCCAGTCAATGGACGGATTATGTTTGCTTAACCACGGTAAACCAAGAACCACAGGAGCAGGAAGACCTTCCAACACAAAACATGAAATAAGCTCCTGATGAAATTCACCCACTCTTAATTTGATATCATGCACCATCTGAGACAAACACTTCTGAGAGAGAGGTGCAGAATCAATGGCAAACACAGAAATCCTCTTATCCAAAGAACTTGGTGACAATCCATGCATACGGACAAACTGAGCATCAATCAAGTTCACCCCTGCCCCGCTGTCAATAAACACCTCAATTTTCACAACCTTTGATTCTAGCGCCACCTCGGCAGTCAGGAGAAAACGGGTACTGCAGGATGAAGACAAATGCACATTTTCAGTCTCCCTACCCACTCCACCAAGAGTGAGATGAGAATTCAACGCCCCCTTTCTTTTCTCTCCTTTAGAGATAGGAAGCATGGACATACATTGATAAAGTGTCCTTTCTGACCACAGAAAAAACACACACCCTTTTTATTACCAAGATGATTGCGGGTGGCTACAGAAGTGGCTCCCCCTAATTGCATAGGTTCATCCCCAGACATCAACCTAGGGGAATATTCACCCAAAGTGTCATAGGAAGCTGGTACACTATGTGATAGTACGTCCTGAGAGCGGGGGCCCCTAGATCGCTCTCTCAGGCGCCTATCCATGCGTACAGCAAGAGACATAGCGGCTTCCAAAGACACAGGGGTTTCCTGAAAGGCCAAAGCGTCCTTCAGCCTTTCAGACAAACCTTGACAGAATTGGCTACGTAAAGCCGGATCGTTCCATTCAGTATTGGTCGCCCACCTCCGAAACTCAGAGCAATAAGTCTCAACCGGCCGCTCACCCTGACAAAGGTTACGTATCTGGGTCTCCGCCAGGGAGATACGATCCGGGTCATCATAGATAATCCCTAGGGTCTTGAAAAATTCATCTACCGACCGGAGAGACAGCGATCCGGCCGGTAGAGAAAAGGCCCATGACTGCGCATCCCCTTTAAGCAGCGAGATGACCACACCAACCTTCTGTTCCTCATTACCAGAAGAATGTGGACGCAGTCTGAAATACAATTTGCACGCCTCCCTAAATAGAACAAAATTATCACATTCCCCAGAAAATCTATCCGGGAGGGGGACCTTAGGCTCCAAACAGGCCTGACACTCAGCACCCCCAGAACCACCAGCCTGTGGTCTCTGAATCTGGTTGCGGATGTCAGCCACCTCCAAGCTGAGTCCCTGCAGCCGTTCAGCCAGTGTAGCAATAGCATCCATGTCAGCACAAAAATGACATAAATTTTTGTTAGTGGCGGTTTATAATGTCACGCTCGGGTGTGGGGGGAAAAGCCACACCGAGCGTATGAGGGATGGGAACAGACAAAACCAGGGAACTGGTCACCTCCTGCAGGGGACCCTAAGACTAGGCCCTAGCTGGCTACCAGTATGAACTAACCCGGGTGGTAGGAAAGCTCATACACAGGAACCTAATCTGAGTAAACCCTAGAACACCCTGCAGTCTAATGACACAAGAGAGTAACCCGTTCCTCCAAGCGAAAGGAGGAACAGGAGACTCAAACAGGAATAACCAAAGGAAGGGAAAACACTTAACTTTAAGTAGAACTCAGCAACAGGATCTCAACCGAGATCCACACCACTCTCAACCAGGGATGTAGCAGATATAAACCGCAAGGGATACTGGGAGAGGAAGAGGTAAGTAGGAGACAGCTAATTGCCCAGCGGCAACAGCTGAGGGAAAGGGGTGTGGTGAACAGCACCCAAACCACAGGGAATAGCCTGTCAAACCTGTCACTTAGAAAGCCGCGCAGAACATCTGATTCCAGACGCAAGACCACTCGTGACACTAACCTACCCACACAGCTATTAGCAGCTGCCAAACTCCTAATTCCCATGAAATGGAGGGATTGCTCTCCACCAACTATTAATCAATGGATAGCTAAAGTACGACAAATCAATAGAATGGAAGAATTAGCAGGTTGGGAACATAATAATAGACAACTTTATCTTAAAATTTGGCAGCCATGGTTAAGCGCTACGTTGGGAGGAGACTGATGAGGAGCCATTGGGAAATTAGCCTCACACTTTTTCATCTATTAGTATCTCAATGCCACACAAATAGGTTTGTGGAACTACCTTTAGGGAAAAGGTAAATTGATGTTTGACTAAACTGGTATACAATATGTCAGGAGCAGGGGGACCTCTAGGTGGGGTCGCAGAGATAGAGTTCTATGTTCTTATTTCCCTGTTTATACCTTCACTATTCCTTAAAACAGTTTATATCCAACAATTGCGACTCTGTGAATGTAATTTATTGTCTATGATAATACCAACGACAATTGCATTAACATATTCCATCAGTAATGTACTACTATGCATCTTCTAAACATTTCACCAATGCACATTGTAAACTGGTTGCGCCCCCTTTATTTCTTTATTTCTGCCACATGAAAGCCCAGCTAACGGCGGGTTCTCACCAACGCTAGAAATTCCGTTATAGTGTTCCATTATAACAGAGTTATAACAGAATATAACAAAACTTTAGGATGGAATGCAAAACGGAACCCTTTAAGAGGCATTTTGTTCTGCTCCCTTCTAATTCCTATCTATGGGTACAAATAACGGTTCCATTTTATTCTGTTATATGTGACGGAAAAAAATCTTGTCTTCCAGTGGCCTTTTGAGGTAAGCTTTTGTTTACTCCGAACCCAGGAATGATCAATTTAGCTGCCATCTATGGAATCTATGAGACAGGTGTGGAATAGAAAAGGAGAGAAAGATTGGGGACTGGTCTGAATGTAGAACTGAGCCAATAAACACATGTGTACAAAATTGGAACAAATTGGAGACTATAATCTAGTCTCTGATGTGATTGATGTACAGAGGATCAGAATGTGTAATAGATGTTGGAGTTATTTCAAAACATCTACAAGATGAGCTTCTCAGAGCTTTTTCTTAAGGAAGAGAAGAGTTTTATAGGATAAGGCAGATGTTTTAGACAATGGGTTTAACAGAGGTTCTAGAAGGAGCTTTAGGTCCTCCCCTAATAAGGTTAGGCCTTCTCTGTAAGATTCGATCAAGATTCAGCACTTTCTCTATTCACAAAATCTGACCAGTGTTGTGGACTGATATAGCCATAATGTATCTCCCCTCAACATCTTAGGCTACTTTCACACTTGCGTTGTAAGGATCCGTTTGTGAGATCCGTCACAGACTCTCATAAACGGTCCAAAACTGATCAGTTTTGTCCTAATGCATTCAGAATGGAAAAGGATCCGTTCAGAATGCATCAGTTTTGCTTCAGTTAAGTCAGCATTCCGCTTTGGAGGCGGACACTAAATTTCTGCTTGCTGCATTTTGGTGTCCGCATGAAGAAACTGATCCAAACTGATCCGTCATGACTCACAATGTAAGTCAATGGGGACGGATCCGTTTTCTCAGACACAATAGAAAACGGATCCGTCCCCCATTGACTTTTAATGGAGTTCATGACGGATCAGTTTGGATCAGTTCAGCTATTTAAAAGATAATACAACCGGATCCATTCAGAACGGATGCAGACGGTTGTATTATCATGACTGAAGCGTTTTTGCTGATCCAAGACGGATCCAGCAAAAACACTGGTGTGAAAGTAGCCTTAAATGTGAAAACTATATAGAAAGGGTATGTGTTTTGGAATCAGATGTTCACTTCGCTAGGCGCAGAGCTATTATCTCCACATTGAAACCACTTCGAGTAATGAAAGAGAGCGACTTGGTTATTGAGTAAACTTAAGATGGGTTTCCTGGAGGAACAGTATGGAGCAGTTCTCCTTTTTCAATAGAGAGAAAATTGTCTTGCACTTAAATCGTGAGTTTATCTCCTTAACATTCTACGAGACTACCTTCAAATCAGCCATTTTCATTTATAGAGTGACTGTAGAGACCAAACTCTACAAAAGTAGGTATGATTTTCCTGGTCTTCTAGGGCTTTATAAAGGAATTTAGGTAAGACTAGCAGCTCCCAAAACAATGAAAGGCAGTGGAATGGATGTCCAGCATGGAGGCCTGTATTAGCTCCAGAGCTTCTACTCTGTGGCCAATATGAGGGATGTCTTGCTTCGTAGAGAATAATTAGATAGAGCTTGCTTCATGATGATGGCTCTAGAGAACAATAAGTGATTGGAGGTAGATGTGCCCTCCGTATTACTCTCTCTGTTGGAAAGACCCGCAACATGCCCCCTGCAAATATCTTGCTGCAGCAACATATTTATCCATGTCTCCACCCAAACTTAGTTTTAGAGGAGCTAAGAGTGTCCCCAGATCTATTCACACTGATTTTCACCATCTTTAGGCACTCTAAGGTGATAGCTATAGATATAGTTTAGACACAAGCCCTGCCCTCCTCACCGCCCGCTGTAAGTCATTTTCTGATGACATATTGACCAAACATTTGTATGCTGGCTCTGATATACATACTGCTTCACTGGCACAGTCTTCAGCACCTGCTTTAGACATAAATCTGTGGGTCGCCATCATCATGCTTAGAATTTGGAAAGCTAGAACTATGACATGTGATAGATGTGATCTATAGGGAGACAAACAACTGCATGATGATAATTCATATATACAGGGTGGGCCATTTATATGGATACACCTAAATAAAATGGGAATGGTTGGTGATATTAACTTCCTGTTTGTGGCACATTAGTATATGGGAGGGGGAAAACTTTTCAAAATGGGTGGTGACCATGGTGGCCATTTTGAAGTCGGCCATTTTGGATCCAACTTTAGTTTTTTCAATGGGAAGAGGGTCATGTGACACATCAAACTTATTGAGAATTTTACAAGAAAAAACAATGGTGTGCTTGGTTTAATGTTACTTTATTCTTTCATGAGTTATTTACAAGCTTCTCTTTGTTTACAGCCATTGACATGTCGCAGAGGTTAACACGTGAGGGGCGGATAGAAATTGTGTTGATGTCTGGTGAACGCAGTACCCGGGTCATTGGAGCAGATTTCAATGCAAGACACCCTACGAGACCACCCATCTCCCATGCTACAGTTAGCAAACTGCTTGCCAAGTTTCGTGAAACTGGTTCAGTGTTGGATTTGCCAAAATGTGGACACATGAAAACTGTCACTAATGAAGAAACATCAGTGGCTGTCCTAGCTTCATTCAGCAAGAGCCCACAGCGTGGCACTTGCCGCATGTCACTGGAGAGTAGCATCAGTCGAACATCCCTTCGACGGATATTAACTACTCACAAATGGCACCCTTACAAACTCCAGCTGCTGCAGCATCTCAATGAGGATGACCCAGATCAGCGCACTGAATTTGCAGAATGGGCAAAACAAAAATTGGAACAGGACCCTCAGTTTACACAGAACATTTTGTCCAGTGATGAGGCAAACTTTTATGTGAATGGTGAAGTTAACAAACCAAACCACTGCTATTGGTCTGACACTAACCCCATATTGGATAGATCCCTCCAAGACTGTTGGAACACAAAAATTGAAGGTATGGTGTGGTATATAGTTGAGAACAAAGATAGTGGGGCCATTCTTCATCAATGGAAACCTCAAGGCCACTGGATATGTGAAATTGCTACATGATGATTTGTTTCCCTCTTTATGCACTGAAGCTGGCGCATGTTCCCTGAGTTTTTCCAGCAAGATGGTGCACCACCACATTATGGGTGTCAGGTCCGAGCATTCCTAGATGAACAGTTTCCTGGAAAGTGGATTGGTCATCGTGGGCAGTTGAATGGCCCCTAAGGTCTCCCGATCTGCCCCCTTAGACTTTTATCTTTGGGGTCATCTGAAGGCAATTGTCTAAGCTGTGAAGATACGAGATGTGCAGCACCTGAAACTACGGATACTGGAAGCCTGTGCTAGCATTTCTTCCGCAGTGTTGCTATCAGTGTGTGACGAGTGGGAGAAGTGGGTTGCATTGACAATCCAACACAATGGGCAGCACTTTGAACATATTTTATAAGTGGTCATAAACTTCTAAATAACTCATGAAAGAATAACGTTACGTTAAAACCAAGCACACTATTGTTTTTCTTGTGAAATTCTCAATAAGTTTGATGTGTCACATGACCCTCTTCCCATTGAAAAAACTAAAGTTGGATCCAAAATGGCTGACTTCAAAATGGCCGCCATGGTCACCACCCATCTTGAAAAGTTTCCCCCCTCCCATATACTAATGTGCCACAAACAGGAAGTTAATATCACCAACCATTCCCATTTAATTTAGGTGTATCCATATAAATGGCCCACCCTGTATTATTAATCAATGTATAGACAAGATGCAGTAAAGTCTTAAGATCCCCTTAGTGGTGGCTGCAGAAAGCCAGAATTTTTCAAGATGGGGAGATTTTTGTGTTTCTTGTACGTCTCCCACGTCTTTCCCTTATTTTCCTGGCTTCTGTAATGCCCAATTTAACCCCACAAGTGGAGACATGGAGTCCTAGCCTGAAACTTAGTGCATTAAAAAAGGTACAGAAGACAACTTTTGGATATCGAGTCTTTCATATGAAATATAAATGAACTGTATATTGTGTTGTGTACTAATATAAGACCGTAATTGTATGGTACAAAAAGAAGTTCAGGCAATGTGTATTTGCTAATTATTTTGTGGTTGATTTATTTTTCCCATAATTGGACACTGAGCTAGGCTTTAATGTAAACTGCGCTTGTACTAATTGATATATAAGTATGTACAATTTCTCCATACAGAAGCTTAGTGAATTATCAGTAAAATAACAATGGGATTATAAGGGAATAGATTCACACTTTACTTTAAATACCCTAGGGAAACTGGGCTTTTTAATTAGAAAAATTCAGATTTAATTAACTGCAATGGACTTTATTCATAATTAAATTTTACCTTAGTCTATAGCCGAGAAAAGAAAGAGTCACTCATATCCTTCTCTATCCTGGGAGCCATAATAATATAACTATTTATTGGCTGGTTCTATAGAGTACATGGAATTCAGTATTCTGAAAAATATTTGGCTAAGCATAGAACTACTTTGAAGTTAGTTGTTTTGTACTAGGATATAGAATGTGTTGGAATAATGGCTGCATTTAAAACATTCATGGTCATGGTGACTCCCAAGCTCAGGTATTCTCTGGGGAACTCCTTTGTCCTGTAGACCCTGCAGAAGATAAAACATTGCAGGATATTCATTGAAATTAGTAGACGTCTACTATCTATGAAAGATTAATTCATATCAATTAAAATCTATGAATGAACTTCAAAATAAACATACCCAAGTTCTGTGTATTGCCAAAATATGTGCCCGTAACAATCTGATTTCTGCAACACCTAGAGATATAATCTACCAGATGACACAATTTTCAACTCCGCAACTCTCTATCCACAATTTCGGTTAGGGTTCAAGTACTCATTCACTAGATAGGGAATAACTCTTAGATTAGTAGGGGTCCAACTACTCGAAATCCCACTATCATGAGACAGGGGTCCTATACCCCTATTTGAATTGAGTAATAGTCAAACATGCTCACTACCACTCCATTCAGCTCTGCCAGAAGATGTTGGTTCTGATGGTTCTGGTTCGGCAAGGGTCCCAGCAGTCAGATCTTGGAATACACCTTTAAGGTAACAGAGATGCAGCAATGCAGGGTATGCAGTACAGTGGATTGCAGTTCGGGGTGGGGGTGAGAGGGGTGCAGCGCTATAGTACTGTAGACCTACGTATGTGGAATAGGACGGCAAAAACAGAGGTCAAAGAAGATGGATCAATCAGTAGTCAAAATACAGTGCAGCAATAGAGGACATGGGGAGCCTAACTAGGGTAATGACTTTATAACAGGTACTGAGAAGAATGGAGTGCTATTTTTACATGTGGCACCTATAATTGTCATAGTGAACACACTGGAATTTGCTAGCAGGATAATTTAGCAGTGGGATGAAATAAGTACATGACAGCGCCAGTGTTTAAGGACAGGCAATAGTTGAGGTCAGGATAATGTAACAGCTCACCTACAGTACAAATCAAACCACAGTGACTAACCAGGACTGTCACTTGTGTAGCAGTTAGTGTTGGGCGAGCGCCATGCTCGAGTCCCCTCCCCGCACGTTTCTTGGCTGTTACGCAGCCAATCAGCGTGCGGGGAGGTACTGGCATTCACTATAATGCCGTAGCCATGTTGGCTACTGGCAATACAGTGATTGGCAGGCCGGAACGCGTCATTGGGTGCTATAAAGCACCCGATGACACGTGGTTCGGCTCAGTCTTAGTCAGGGAGAGCTGCTGCAAGGAGGGACAGATAGTGTAGGGATAGGATTTGGCTAGGCAGGTTTAGTTTTTATTTTCAAAAGACCCAAAAGTCCTTTTAAGGACTATTGTTTTATCTGGCTGCAACATCTATAATTTTTTTGGCTAAATTTGCGCAAAATTGGCTGACAATAACACCACCTGTGCTGTGTCTGCTGTATAACGTTTGTACATCCTAAATACCTGTGACATCCAGTGAATTTTTTTCTGCCGCTAATCAAGGCGACATTACCTGCATTGCGTCTGCTGTATAACGTTTGAACATCCTAAATACCTGTAACATCCAGTGTATTTTTTTTTCTGCTGCTAATCAAGGCGACATTACCGGCGCTGTGTCTGCTGTATAACGTTTGTGCATCCTAAATACCTGTGACATTCAGTGTAATTTTTTCTGCCGTTAATCAAGGCGACATTTCCTGTGCTACGTCTGCTGTATAACGTTTGCGCATTCTAAATATTTGTGACATTCGGTGTAATTTTTTCTGCTGTTGGTGACAGCGACATTACCTGCGCTGCGTCTGCTGTATAACGTTTGTGCATTCTAAATATTAGTGACATTCGGTGAAATTTATTTGCTCATACACTTAAAAAATCTGTGCTACTGTACTTGTGACATACTTGCATATATACCATTTAATATGTGCAAAGCGAGCAGTAAGGGACAGGGAAGTGGGCGTGCTGCTGTTGGTGCACGCAGAGGCCATGGCTCTGGGCACGGTGAAACTGTGCCTGCTGGCAGAGCACAAGAAACAAAGTCATCCACAATTCCTAGCTTCATGTTCCATTGGTCGCCACACCAGTACGACCAGGTAGTTGGTTGGATTGCAGCAGATAATGCTTCCAGTCGGTTAAGCACCACCCTCCCTTCCACAAAGTCCAGTCTCAGTAGCCAAGAGTCTGGTCAACAGAATCCTTACCCTGATCCTCCTTCCTCCCACCATGCAGAGTCTGGGCAAACAAGTGATTCCACACTCGGATATTCCAAGGAGCTCTTTTCATCGCCGTTCCTTGATTTGGGCCTCTCGCCAAGCCTGCTTGAAGAGGAACATGAGGAGATGTTGTGCCCTGATTCCAAAACTCATGAGCATCCACAGTCAGAAGAAGCTGACAGTGGGGAACGGCAATTAGTGTCTCACGAGGTGGATGATGATGATGAGACACAGTTGCCAATAAGTCAAGGGCAATTAGTGTCTCAAGAGGTTGATGATGAGGATGAGACACAGTTGTCAATAAGTGAGGTTCTTGTTAGGTCAACATGTCAGGAGGAGGACCAGAGTGAGGAAGTGGGAGAGGAGGTGGTGGACGATGAAATCACTGACCAAACCTGGGAAGGTTACAAGCGGAGCGAGGACAGCAGTACAGAGGGGGAGGGATCATCCGCAGCACAGCAACAGGCTGGAAGAGGCAATGGGGTGGCAAAGGGGAGAAGGCAGGCCACACCAAACAGGCCCGCAACTGTTCCCCGGAGCACCCCCTTGCGGCAATCTCCCTTGCCAAGGGGTAGGTGTTCCGCATACTGGCACTTTTTTGAGGAAAGAGCGGACGATAAAAGAATTGTCATTTTCAACCTGTGCCATACCAAAATGAGCAGGGGTGTGAACACTAGAAACCTGACCACCACCAGCATGATCAGCCACATGGCAGCAAAGCACCCTAATAGGTGAGCCGAACGCCTGGGTCCACAATCGGTATCTGCAGGTCACACCACTGCCTCCTCTTCCCCTGTGTTATGTGCTGGCCAATCGTTTGTCCAAGACGCAGGCCCATATGCTTCCCGCCCTGGACCTTCGCAAGCACCATCAGCGAGCATGTCCACTTCTGTATTCTAGCGCAGCGTACAGATGTCCTTACCCCAGGCCGTTGAACACAAGCGCAAATACCCAGCCACCCACCCACAGGCCATAGCACTAAATATGCAACTTTCAAAATTGCTGGCCCTGGAAATGTTGCCGTTTAGGCTTGTAGACACTGAGGCTTTTCGCAGCCTGATGGCGGCGGTTGCCCTTCGTTACTCAGTCCCCAGCTGCCACTATTTTTCTCAGTGTTACGTCCCCGCCTTACACCAGCATGTGTCCCGTAACATAACCCGTGCCCTGACCAACGCAGTTACTGGGAAGGTCCACTTAACGACTGACACATGGACAAGTGCTTTTAGCCAGGGACGCTACATTTCCCTGACGGCACACTGGGTGAACGTTGTGGAGGCTGGGAGCGAGTCGTAGCCTGGGATGGCACAGGTGCTACCGACGCCAGGGATTGCGGGCCCTACTTCCATCTGGATTTCCGCTACCACCTACATTAGTGGCTGCAACTCCTCCTTCTCTTCCTCCACCTCCTCCTCCACTTCCACCTCAGAATTTTCATCTTGCAGCACCAGTCAGCCATCAGTCAGTAGCTGGAAGCAGAGTAGCACTGCAGTCGGGAAGCGGCAACAGGCTGTGCTGAAACTTATTTGCTTAGGTGACAAACAACACACAGGGCATAGGGGACCAGGCTGAGCTGTGGCTCTCGCCACTCAACCTGCAACCAGGCATGGTTGTGTCTGATAATGGCCGCTACTTGGTGGCGGCTTTGGAGCTCGGCAAGCTCACACACATACCATGCCTGGCCCACGTGTTCAACTTAGTGGTTTAGCGGTTTCTCAAAACCTACCCCAATTTGCCTGAGCTACTGGTGAAGGTGCGCTGCCTGTGTGCCCATTTCCAAAAGTCACCTACAGCTTCCGCCGGTATGGCAACGCTGCAGCAGTGCTTGCACTTGCCAGCACATCGACTGCTGTGCGACCTGAGCACGCACTGGAATTCCACTTTCCACATGTTGGCCACGCTTTGTGAGCAGCAGAGGGCAGTAGTGGAATATCAGCTACAATATGGTCGTCGACTTTCCAGTCAGCTTCCGCTCTTTACAAGCGAACTGTGGGCACGGATGTCTGAGGTCTGTGAGGTTTTGCGCAACTTTGATGAATGTACACAGATGGTAAGCGGTGATAGCGCTATTATCAGCGTAACCATCCCATTTCTGTGTCTACTGAAATGATCACTGCTCACAATTAAGGGGGACGCTTTGCATATGGAAGAGGTGGAAATGGGGGAAGACACTACACAGGGTGATAGCCAGACCACCCTCGGTTCGTCTTCTCAGCGCAAATTGGAGGAGGAGGAGCAGGAGATGGTTGCCCTCGCTACAGAGGGTAGTACCCATAGCAGGTTTACTCCATCTCTTCGGCGTGGATGGGCTGAAGAGGAGGAAGAGGACGAGGAGATTGAGAGTCATTCTCCTGGTGAGGAGAGCGAAGCCTTGTCTGTTGGGACACCCTTGTTCACCCTTCTCGACCCCCGCTACAAAGAGAACTTCTCATCTCTCATTCCTGTGGTGGAGAGGACTAGCAAAATAGTGCAATACCAGAAGGCCCTTGTGGAAAAATTGCTCCAAAAATGTCCATCTGAGAACGCTGGCGGCAGAGTACGTAGTTCCTTGGGCAACCGAGGAGGGGAGACAAGGGGAACACACAGCAGTTCCAACAGAGGCAGGGCGACACTCTCCAAGGCCTGGGACAGTTTCATGACACCCCGCCAGCACCCTTACCCTGATGAGCAGCCTAGTGTCACAAGGAGGGAAAAGTTTTGGAAGATGGTGAAGGAGTACCTAACTGACCGTGTCAACGTCTTCAGTGATCCCTCTGTGCCTTACAATTATTGGGTGTCCAAGCTGGACACGTGGCACGAACTGGCGCTCTACGCCTTGGAGGTGCTGGCCTGCCCTGCCGCCAGCGTTTTGTCAGAGCGGGTATTTAATGCCGCTGGGGGCATAATAACTGATGAGCGCATCCGCCTGTCAACTGAAAATGCTGACAGGTTGACGCTTATCAAAATGAACAAGGCCTGGATTGCCCCTGACTTCTTTACCCCACCAGAGGAAAGCGGCTGAACATAAAGGAACTTTAAATGTGGCTTTTAGAGTGTATTGAATACACTGTATTTCCATGCACCCCTTCCTCTTCTCGTCCTCTTCCTCCTCTTCCTCCATCATATCAAACTGCTTATTAGGCTGCCCTCGCCTCTAATGTTTTAGAGGGTCACCATCAGGCCCTCACCCCTAATTTTTTAGAGGGTCACCAGCAGGCCCTCACCCCTAATTTTTTAGAGGGTTACCAGCAGGCCCTCACCCCTAATTTTTTAGAGGGTCACCAGCAGGCCCTCACCCCTAATTTTTTAGAGGGTCACCAGCAGGCCCTCACTCCTAATTTTTTAAATGGTCAGATCAGCAGCAGGCACTCGCCCCTAATGTTTTAGACGGTCAGCTCAGCAGCAGGCCCTCACCCCTAATGTTTTAGATGGTCAGATCAGCAGCAGGCACTCGCCCCTAATGTTTTAGACGGTCACCAGCTGCCCCTTGCTCCCAATGTTTTTGAGTGTCACCAGCAGGCCATCAATCATAATTTTTCAAGGGTGTGTCTGATGCCCTCCTTTATGTGTAATAAAGGGTGTATTGGAGTGCCTGTTCCTTTTAATTTTTGTCAGCCCTTTCACTTAGTGCATAGGCTTTATGAATGTAGGAGTCCCACGACATGAACAATTGTACCACAATGTGAATGAGGCCCTGCTTTATGTGATAAACAGATTGTATCGGAGTGCCTCTTCCTTGTAATTTTTGGTAGCACTTGCACTTTATATACAAGTAAATATACGGGAAAGAATGTTTCCTAACAATTTTTCCTCTAAAATCAATTTTATCTTCGGTTTTGGGCATATTTAGAGATGAGCGAATCATTCAAAATTTTATTCGCCGAACATTCGTCGAACTTTTCATAAGATTCATATATTCTACGAATCTATTCAACGAATCTGCGTACAAATCATACGTTATTATTTGGTGTTTTGCGAACATTTGCGCACTAATAACGAACGTTCAGTTTTAAAAGGTACGCAACTTCTTCGAACACGTACGCATGAGCGTACAAATTGCGTACGAAAATGACGGGCTTTGCTGGAGAGGAATGGTGGAGCAGGAGGAACGCTCTGAGTCTTACCCCTGGCTACATATGGATACTGCATCAGCAGATGACAGCAGATCATCCGGCTGAGACTGAGATGAGCGTGCCATCCACTCCACTACCTCATCCACTTTCTCCTCCACTACAATTTTGTGCCTTTGTGGGTTAGCCCGGTGGAAGACCAGCCAAGTATTGTGAATACTACAAGTAGAAGCTCTGGATACAGGTCCTTTGGCAGTGCTGCCCTGTGCCACCTTCTCCTTTTTTAAAGCTCGAGGTCTGGCTGGAACTGGACCCCTTTTGCTTATCCATTCCAGACATTTTTCACTTGACTCTGTGGCCCTGCAGCTGGTCTTTGTCTTTGTCCCTATCTCTCTCCCTTTCTCTCTCCCTGTCTCTCTCTCCCTGCCTGATTAATTACTAGCCCTGCACTGGCCCTGCACTTGCCCTGCAGTATCCCTGATGTGTAATATGGATTCCCTGAATAATTACACCCCAATTTCAACTACACTGTCAGTCTTTAGGAACTTCACACACAGTGCTTCTGCTCATCTCAGCAGTCGCAGCAGAAGTGGTGCGTCACTGGCTTACCGAGCCTGAGCCAATCAGAGCAAGCCCTGCCCACTAGGTCAGGTGACCGCTTTCCTCCCGGGCTTTTGCGCACGAATAAAGAAACAACAGTAAAAGTTCGCTAAGTAATTGAATTCATACGCGACAGCGTATAGAGTAACTTATACGTAGCATTAGCGTACAATTTATCGGACAAGTACGTAGCGAATGCGTAGAAAGCCTTAGGAACATTTTCGAATGTTAACGGAGCGAATCTCCAAATATTCGGATTCGCTTTGCAGCTGAAAATTTCCAAGATTCAATACGAATCAACGAATCTGCGGATAGATTCGCTCATCTCTAGGTGTATTATTGTCATTCTGTAAAAGTGGCGTAATACTCGAACAACATCGTTAACAGCAGTGATTTGGGAGTCCAAGATGCATCCAGACATCCTCCCCATGCTGTTCCCAAACCATTTCAGTGGTGTTTCCATCATTTTCTGACCTTTTCCTGTGAACCACACACCCTCCCCTCTTCAGAGCAGGGGGTGCCTGGTTTAGTTCTCTTGTTCTCCCATTGACTTCCATTGTGCTTGAGTGCTCTGTAGAGTTCTACCCGAGCACCCGAGATCAACACTAGTAGCAGTTCCTTGCAAAGTATGGCTGATTCTGTAGTACTCCTGGAGTCCTCCATTGTAATCTTGTCTCCAGGCTGAATATTCATTCCCTAAACCATTCCTGGGGAAAAAAAAATAACTTGCAATTTCTCTGGAGTCATGGAGTGCTACATGAACCCATAGTTTATTTTACTTCATTAATGCCATTACATAGTTCCTGTGGTGTCCTAAACTTGGACACAAATGAAGCCTAAGCAAACAACAGAAAAGTCGTGAACTACTTTGGACTCAGTATAAAGAAAATACACCATCTGCATCACATCAACAATGACTACGGAAGAATGTATACAGTTGAAATCATATACATTTACATACACCTTAGCCATTCCATTAAAACTCAAGTTTTTTTTTAGGATTACTGATATTTAATCCTGTCAGAATAATACTAGTGAAAATGATTTATTTCAACTTTTATTTCACATTGCCAGAAGTTTACATACACACGTACTTCGTATTTGGTAGCATTACCTTTAAATTGTCTATCTTAGGTCAAACATTTTGGGTAACCTTTGCAAATGCTTTGCACCATAAATTACTGGAATTTTGGCCCTGCAAGCCTCCTTGCTCTCACACACACTTTTTCAGTTCTATGAGATTGAGACCAGGGGTTTGTGAACGCTACTCCATTACCTTCACTTTGGATCAACTTGCAGGATGACAGGCTGAACTGGATGGACAGATGTCTTTTCAGCCTTATAAACTGTTAATATGTATTTTGCTTTGCTGTCCTTAAGCCGTTTTGCTTTCGAAGTATGCTTGGGATCACTGTCCATTTGGAAGACCCTTTTTTTTTAGCTTTGACTTGTTTCAATATCCCCATAATTTTTATTCCTCATAATGCCATCTTTTTTGTGAAGGACACCAATCTGTTCTATAGCAAAACACCCACATAACATTATGCTGCCACCCCCTTGCTTAAAGGTTGGAATGATGTTCTTCGTCTTTCAATCCTTCCTCTTTTTCCATTATGCAAAACAATTCCATTTTTATTTCATTAGACGAGAGGAAATTTCTCAAAGAAGTAAGATCTTTGTCCTCATGTGCAGCTACTGTAATCTGGCTTTTTATGGGTGTTTTGGAGCAGTGATGTAATTATCAGTGGGTGTGGGAGCACTGTCACAACCAACAGATTTGACTTTGGTATAAACCTAAGGGCATTATCCTGGCGGCTTCCTAGTTTTCACCCTTTAACCCCTATAAACGATTTGGACTTTGCTGCAGGGAACACACCAGGCCCATGGGAGTTATAGACATTGGTGGGTAGCACTGAGGGAACAGGCAAACACATACTGTAGTCATTAACAGGCCAGGGTCAGGGAGGGCAGCAAAGGGTCAGTATGGTAATCAGGTATGGGTCAGGACAGGCAGCAGAAGACTGGAGTCAGGGATTGTGCTGAGGTGGCTACTCAGAAAGACAAACATAATAGAACAAGTTAGCTATACTAGACCACCTATTGCTCAGGCACTCTCTCACATAGGCTAGAAAAGACTTAGGGCACACTCTGGCCCTTTAATAACCAGAAAGCATATGTACACACCCTACAAGAGAGAAAAGTAGGCAGGCAGAGAAGCACAGGTTGCAACTCTAGCAGTTGGGTCCCCTGCTCATCAGGCAGAGGAGTTGCAGCAGGTTCGGGCAACCAGACAAGATCAGGGGGGTGAGAAGTGCAGCACCCGTGTCCGCCTAGAGGAAAGGGACAGCAGTGGGCATAGGCTGCCATTGTAACAAGTGGCTTGCTCCTTACTGAGTGACCCTTTGAGTCATTTTGATATAGTTTTTACTGTTGATATAAACACTTTTGTATCTCTTTCCTCCAGCATCTTTACAAAGTCATTTGCTATTGTTCTTGGATTAATTTGTATATTTAACACCAAAGTATGTTCATCTCTAGGAGACAGAATGTGTTTCTTTCTTGAGCAGTATGATGGTTCCATAGTGTCACGCTCGGGTGTGGGGGGAAAAGCCACACCGAGCGTATGAGGGATGGGAACAGACAAAACCAGGGAACTGGTCACCTCCTGCAGGGGACCCTAAGACTAGGCCCTAGCTGGCTACCAGTATGAACTAACCCGGGTGGTAGGAAAGCTCATACACAGGAACCTAATCTGAGTAAACCCTAGAACACCCTGCAGTCTAATGACACAAGAGAGTAACCTGTTCCTCCAAGCGTAAGGAGGAACAGGAGACTCAAACAGGAATAACCAAAGGAAGGGAAAACACTTAACTTTAAGTAGAACTCAGCAACAGGATCTCAGCCGAGATCCACACCACTCTCAACAGGTATGTAGCAGATATAAACCGCAAGGGATACTGGGAGAGGAAGAGGTAAGTAGGAGACAGCTAATTGCCCAGCGGCAACAGCTGAGGGAAAGGGGTGTGGAGAACAGCACCCAAACCACAGGGAATAGCCTGTCAAACCTGTCACTTAGAAAGCCGCGCAGAACGTCTGATTCCAGACGCAAGACCACTCGTGACATTACCCCCCCTTTTACGGGTGACCTCCGGGCACCCAGGACCAACTTTATCAGGGTGACATCTGTGAAAGGCTTTTACCAAACGACTGGCATTCACGATCTGGTTAAACAAGTCAGGAATCAAAGGAAGGGGGTACGGATCACGGACAGTAATCCTATTGAGTTCACGGAAATCCAGACATGGCCTAAGGGATCCGTCCTTTTTTTTAACAAAAAAGAACCCTGCTGCCACAGGAGATTTGGAAGGCCTAATATGTCCTTTGGCCAAACTCTCAGCAATATATTCCTTCATGGCCGTTCTCTCAGGTCCAGAAAGGTTATACAGCCTAGATTTAGGCAATCTTGTTCCAGGGATAAGATTGATAGGACAATCGTATTCCCGGTGAGGGGGTAAATCCTGACATCCACCTTCAGAAAATACATCAGAGAAATCCGATATAAAAGAAGGAAGAGTCTTAGTGGTTAAAGCAGAAAAAGATGTATTAAGGCAATTGTCAACACAATAATCGCCCCAATCCACAATTTGTCTAGTATGCCAGTCAATGGACGGATTATGTTTGCTTAACCACGGTAAACCCAGAACCACAGGAGCAGGAAGACCTTCCAACACAAAACATGAAATAAGCTCCTGATGAAATTCACCCACTCTTAATTTGATATCATGCACCATCTGAGACAAACACTTCTGAGAGAGAGGTGCAGAATCAATGGCAAACACAGAAATCCTCTTATCCAAAGAACTTGGTGACAATCCATGCATACGGACAAACTGAGCATCAATCAAGTTCACCCCTGCCCCGCTGTCAATAAACACCTCAATTTTCACAACCTTTGATTCTAGCGCCACCTCGGCAGTCAGGAGAAAACGGGTACTGCAGGATGAAGACAAATGCACATTTTCAGTCTCCCTACCCACTCCACCAAGAGTGAGATGAGAATTCAACGCCCCCTTTTCTTTTCTCTCCTTTAGAGATAGGAAGCATGGACATACATTGATAAAGTGTCCTTTCTGACCACAGAAAAAAACACACACCCTTTTTATTACCAAGATGATTGCGGGTGGCTACAGGAGTGGCTCCCCCTAATTGCATAGGTTCATCCCCAGACATCAACCTAGGGGAATATTCACCCAAAGTGTCATAGGAAGCTGGTACACTATGTGATAGTACGTCCTGAGAGTGGGGGCCCCTAAGACTAGGCCCTAGCTGGCTACCAGTATGAACTAACCCGGGTGGTAGGAAAGCTCATACACAGGAACCTAATCTGAGTAAACCCTAGAACACCCTGCAGTCTAATGACACAAGAGAGTAACCTGTTCCTCCAAGCGTAAGGAGGAACAGGAGACTCAAACAGGAATAACCAAAGGAAGGGAAAACACTTAACTTTAAGTAGAACTCAGCAACAGGATCTCAGCCGAGATCCACACCACTCTCAACAGGTATGTAGCAGATATAAACCGCAAGGGATACTGGGAGAGGAAGAGGTAAGTAGGAGACAGCTAATTGCCCAGCGGCAACAGCTGAGGGAAAGGGGTGTGGAGAACAGCACCCAAACCACAGGGAATAGCCTGTCAAACCTGTCACTTAGAAAGCCGCGCAGAACGTCTGATTCCAGACGCAAGACCACTCGTGACACATAGTTCCACAGTCTTTAAACTTACATGTTATTATTAAACAGATGAATGTGGTATTGTCAGGTGTTTGGAAATTGCTCCCAAGGATGTACTTGTTATGTTAATTCCGGGACCAGCATGCATGCTTCTCAGATGGTAGAGACGCCAGTGTCCAGTTGTCAGGGTACCCAGGCAGAGTTTCCCTGTGCAGAAGCACTGGCCAATCAGAGGCTGCGCTGGCACGTCCAGGGCGCTGATGTCATCGGTCATGTGACGCCAGCCATGTCATGTAACCAGGAAGTGCAGCGTATTGTACCCTGTCTGCTCTCCTGGTATTGACACTGGCATGGTTCTGGAATCGGTTTCGTTTTGTCTATCCTGGTCTGACCCAGCTTGTCTGTTTCAGATTTATTAGTACTATGTTGTTGCTGTTCTGTCACTAGTCAATTATTTTTTCCCTTCCTTATTCAGGAAGGGGCTGTCGACCAGTTGTTGGCCGCTGCTTAGGGCGATTGTGCAAGTATGTAGGGACAGTGGGACAGCTGAGTTCAGGGTTCACTGCTCCCTACCGTTACAGTACCAGACTTGAGGAGGTTCACAATTATTTTTATGAAGCCTTGGCTAATTTACTGTAGTTTGATTTTCCCATGATATAAAGCAAAGTGGTAAGTATGCCTTAAAGTAAGCCTTGAAATACTGCCACAAGTATTTGTTTAAATTTTCCAAGTGATTTAAAGGTGCATTCAGATTGGTGTAATTAAACTGTCGAGCAACTGGGAATTCTATGAAAGAAATAAATGACGAAACAAATCATTGTCTCTTGATTTATTCTGACAGTACATTTTCTTGAAATATAGTAGTGATCCTAACTGACCTAAGAGAGGGAATATGCACTAAGATGTCACAAATTGTGAAAATCTGAGTGTTAATTAATGTGGCTAAGGTGTGGAGTAGTCAATAGGCCTTAATTCCAACTTATAAACAGTGTCCCACTTAGATAATGTCTCAATGACTAAGCTGATGCATTTCATAGCTCACAGTTATTGGTGGATTGCTCTATAGTGTGCATTTGGAGGTTAGTATACTGTTCTAATGGGGCTTATGTTGACTCTGTCTGCTTCTGATGATTATATCTTTACACCATACCAAGAAGACACTAGAGAAGCAGCTTTCAAAATTGTATGATGTATAAATACTTAGGGGGAGATTTATTAAACCTCGTGTAAAGGAAAACTGGCTTATTTGCCCATAGCAACCTATCAGATTCCACCTTTCATTTCTAAGAGCTCATTTGGAAAATGAAAGGTTGAATCTGATTGCTTGCTATGGGCAATTAAGCCAGTTTGCCTTTACACCAGTTTTAATAAATCTCCCTCTTAACTTTTTTGTTATTTTGGCCTTAGAAAATTGTGTAATGACATTTATATAGGGGCAGCAGATGTGCATTGAGTTTTCATTTTTAACTAGTGTGTTCTTTTAATTGCAATCATGGCCTTACACACTCGTCAGCCTGGTGCAAAATAAGGCTGTGTTAACATGCCATCCCTGAAAACACACAATAGCCCAAATTTACTAATCCTATAAATGAATCCTAACTTAACCTGACCTATTGAGGCACACCCAAAATCAATCTAAACCTACAGAAGTGGTGTTATAGCCCATATCAAAATTAGTACACCAAAGAAATAAAATTATATTTCCTTTATTAAGTACCATTAAAACATGATGACATTAAAATCAGAGGAATCCACATGATTGTAAGAGAAAGAAAACAGGTTAAAACAACCAAACTAGGGGGACTAACTCACATGCAAACCAGGGCAAGTTTATCTATAGATATACCAGAAATATATTGTAATGGCTATAAATCCAAGTGGAATCTGCCTAAAGAACCAAGTATCTAAAATGTACAGTGAACCCACAATACCAACATTATACCTACTCCCAAATATACACAAGGATTTACATACACCACCAGGTAGGTTAATTGTGACAGGGATTAACAGCTTTATACACCCACTTTGTCAATTGATTGATTTTTATCTGAAACCATTTGTGGAATAAATTACTACCATCCTATACTAAGGATAGTTCTGATCTTTAAAGGAAAATCAATGTTATTCATATTCAACTAGACATGCTTCTTCTTAAATGCGATGTTGAATCCTTATCATCTATCAGACATTCAGATGGGATTACAGCAGTGGCTCGTATGGTGCAGATGAGCAGTTTGGACTCAAAACTTGGTGAGTTTATTTGTCGAGCATTGGAGTTTTGCCTTGACACATAATTAATTTTTTGTGTTTAAGGAGAGTTTTTACCTGGGGGTGGCCTTTGCGCCATCGTACGCAAATTTGTTCCTGGGCCAATGGGAACGTGAGATCTGTATGTCTAATCCGGTATGATCAATTGATAGGGTCCATTTTTGGTTGATGACATTCTGATTATCTGGCAAGAGTTGAAGGAGTTTTTGGCTATATTGAACAAGAATGTATACAACATCAAATTGACATACAAGTATAGAAAACAGAAGGTGGATTTCCTAGATGTGGAACTACCAGTGGATTCTATGGGATATATTCAAACTGATCTATATAGGAAACTCACATCGATCAACACAGTGTTACATGCAACCTCGGCCCACCCCCATCATCTAATTAACAGCATTCCTGTAGAACAGTTCCTATGGTTAAAGGAGATCAGAGGGGACAATGTTTAAACAACGGGCACGAGAACTTACCGGTAGGTTTCAGGAACGGGGCTATAGTAATAGATCTATTAAGAGGGCCTTAAGGAGGGCAGCGAACAGCAATCGTGAGATATTGTTACATAGTAAGAAAAAAGTGAGACTGTGAGTTCCATTCGGTTTATTACTCATTTTAATTCCAGGTGTGATTTAGTGTGACAAGCTTTGACAAAATTCTGGCCAATCCTGAAAGTGATGTGGATCTTTATGAATATATACCTGCACTGACCAGCACTGACTTACCGTAGATCTGAAAATTTGAGATAGATTCTTGTCCAGAGTCATCACCAAGGTGAGAGACCTGGTAGAGTCTTTGGCTCTAAAGGCCCAAAGTGGAGGTGTTCAAATATTGAAAAATGTGACATGTTTCGGGATGCAAGTGGCAAAGATACATATAAGATTACTCACAAGATTGATTGATTGCTCGACAATTGGAGTTATTTATCATGCCACCTGCCCATGCGGGAAGATATCTTTTGGGATGACTACCCGAGAATTTTAAAAAAACGGGTACGTGAACATGTACGGGACATATTTGCAGCCGCTGATAGCGATTTTATTTAAGTCTCTACTGAAACATTTCAGACTTAAACATGATAATAACGTTGATCTCCTTAGGGTGAGGGGTATTGATCGGGTCTATCAGACCATTTGAGGAGGCAACTGGAAATGACGGTTAGCACAAAAAGAAACCCGATGGATTTACAAACTGGGTACGCTATCCCCTAGGGTTCTGAATGAATACAACAGTTTTGCCCCATTCCTCTGATGGGAATACCTCTGTGTCTACGTCTAATTTCCCATGAAATTATCTTAAAAAATGGGTGAGAATTATTTTTTGGCCTTCTCCACCCCCCCACCCCTTTCCCTTTCTGACTCCCCTCCAAGTACGGGTGACCCTCCTTTGCAGAAAGGAAAGTGCTTTATTTATAAACTTGGTACACTATCCCTTGAGGTTGTAATGTACATTACAGTTTTGCCCTCTTTCTGTGATGATGATACTTTCTTGCAACTCCTTGTGAATTTAACTAAAAGTGGGAGGTATTTGAATTTGTTTTTTTCATTACTCTTTCTGGTTGTTCCCCTTGGTTGAGCAGTAAGGATGGCCCTATTAGATGCCGGATGTTGTATTTCTATTCTTGGAGGGTTTCTATTTTTATTATTATTATTTTTATCATTAATATCTTTTTAGGCTTAACTTAACGTACCGTATTCTTTGATGATATTGAGTGAAGGATATCCGATCTGATCTCTACTTATCTGCAATGGATAATATCAACTGGTCCCTGGATATTCTTTGGACTGGATGTATACCTTGGATTTATGTATCTTTCTCACGGAGTGGATCTATATTACTACTGTCCTATATACATGAATTGATCCTTGTTGGATTTGATTCATATTGCTTACTTATATATCAATTGTATAGTTTTTGATAAATAGTTGGATATTGGTCTGAGTTCCGATATTTTACACATTTTTTATTTCTTCATTTTTATAATTTTTGGGGGGGATTTTTTCATAGGTTTGACTTCTCTAATGGAGTGGTGAGTTGTGTGGGGACACCTATGCGCAGGGTGCCCTTGCACAGCTTGTGTCTCCTCTTGTATACCACACATAAGTTTGTGGCTATTCTTACTTTTTTGGAATTAATTACATTTATTCAGAAATACTCCACTTTTGTACTCTCAACACGTTTGATATTTTTGCCCTTTATTAGTATGTTTTTTTAGTGTTTTTCACCATGTTAGTGAGTAACATATATATATATATATATATATATATATATATATATATACATACAGAGAATTTTTATGACTCATTGTTATTTAATCTTAAATGAATGAATTTCGAGACATTGATTTGATATTATCTTTCAATATATGAAATTGTGTATATCTGTGGGTATTTATTCCTTAATTTATTAATATTCATTAATTTATTATTGTACATCTGAGGGTATTTATTAATTAATTTATTAATAGGACACACTGTTTGTATACCTGATGTTGAGTTGCTAGTTTTGATATATATATATACCTGTGTGGCTACTTGGTTTTCTAATTGGTAATACTTTTCTTGTTTGTATCTTTTATTTTTATTTATTTTTCTTAATTATTATTTGAGGCTTCTTGATTTTCCGCGAGAGTTTAGGTAGAGTCACATGACCTTTCGGTCATGGGATCTTTGGTGGTGTTCCCTACTCTCGCAAGACCAGTAGTCACATGTCCACTACAGTATTCACATGATCGGCTGTGTCATGATTCTCGTCAGTGGCGTAACTAAAAGGGAAGCAGGGGAAGCAGCTGCTTCAGAGCCCAAGAGGAGTAGGGGCCCAGGTGCAGTGTCTTTTCTACTACTATTCACGCCAGTCCGGGCCCCTGTGTGACTATCTAAAGGGGGCCCAGTCTGGCCTGAAATGTACTAAAAATAGTGTACATACCAGTATCAAGGACCTTTGGAATACAGTAATCTGTAGGCTAAAGGACCTTTGATGATGTCATCATGTCACATGATCGAAGGTCCTCTATCCTACTGCATTCCGAAGGTCCTTTAGCCTCCAAGAGACATCAGATGAGAAGGAAGAACCTGTAGCCTGTAAGTAAATAAGTGTCTGTGTGTATGTATATATATGGATGTGTATATCTCTATGTGTTTGTGTGTGTGTGTGTATATATATATATATATATATATATATATATATAACATGCATACACAGTATCTGTGTGTATATGTGTATGTATGTATCTGTGTTTGTATATATATGTGTGTGTGTGTACCTATCTGTTTGTGTATGTATATATGTGTATGTGTGTTAGGGTGGCCACCGGCTTCATCTCAAAAAGGAGGACATTTTTGGCCACACCCCCAACATGTTAAACCACACCCCAATCTGCTAAACCACGCCCCCCCAATCTGCTAAACCATACCCCCAATCTGCTAAACCACGTCCCTTGTCCAGTAAGTGCCTGGCAAAAGAAAAAAAAAAGAGGAAAACCTTAAGCTGAGCTGTGCTGGGGCTGGAGCTGACACTCCACATACAATAAGACATGAGCCGGAGGGAGCACAGCGCTGGCCGCGTCACCACAGGTGGGGGGAGGGGGCAGGTCATACATTAGGGGGGTTACCCTGGGGACAGCACACCTGTGGAGGCAGCAGATCATGGGGATAAAGCACTGAGCAGAACCCGCTCCCCGGGCTTCTGTGTGAGCCGGCTCGTACACCGTCACCCATCACACCTCTCCTGGCTCTTACCACACATACACAGGTCGGATGGGGATCTGGCACCCCCACCCCCACCACGTGAAAATTCAAGCCAGCAAGCCTAACTATAAAAATACCGCTCTAGTATGGTTAGAATAAAGAGGATTGTTCAGTAATTAAAAATAAAATATGGCAGATGGAAAAGAAATCCACAATTCTCAGCTCTTCCCTCCCTGCCATTGAATGCTTTGGTTATATGGCTGCAGTGGTGACGCCTGTGACACGCTGGACTTTCTGGCATCATTGCTGCTGCCACGTAAACAAAGACTGACAGGCATGTAATGGGCGAGTGTGCACATCTGTCATAGTGCTGGTGATGTGCACACTGATGAGCAGGTGTATGGCATGTGACCACTGCAGCCAGTTCTCAGCATTAGAGCACTGATTGGCTGCAGCAGTAACATACCATATACCGGCAGGTGACACATATCTGGATGGACATTACATTCACCAGCACCAAACATACAAGATGATACAGCACCACTTACCTCTTACATCCAGTGACGTCTTCCTGATGTAGATCTTCTCTTTTCTCATCTTCTCTATTTGGCCCACACCGCCATGACACTTCTTTCAGCTCCATCTTCTCTCTGCCACAAAGACATCATAGATTACCCACTTTTACTGTTATCCTGCTGCTGCCTAAAATACTGCGCCCACTGTGCTCCCCAATGTCCCCAAATACTATACTGTAGATATAACAGTGCCATATAGGTAGGACCCCATATAGTCACTGTGCTCCCACTAATAATTCTCTCCTAGAGTGTCCCATTAGTAATAGTGCCCCAATAGTGATAATGCTCCACCAGTATCCCTTTTTAGCAGTAGTGCCCTCCATATTGTACTAATAATAGTAACACCCCCAATAGTACCCCTGGTAGTAGTAATAATTCCCCATAATAGAAACCATTTTCCCATAGTGCCTCCAGTAGTGCTCCCAGAAATAATAAGGACCCGCTGTAATGGTCCTCAAATCATCCCACTGTGCCCCCATCAGACCTCACATCAGCCCACTGTGCCCCCATCAGACCTCAGATCAGCCCACTGTGCCCCCATCAGACATTAGATCAGCCCACAGTGCCTCCTTCAGACCTCAGATCAGCCCACCGTGCCTCTTTCAGACCTCAGATCAGCCCACTGTGCCCCCTTCAGACCTCAGATCCGCCCACAAGGCCTCCTTCAGGCCTCACATCAACCCACTGTGCCCCCATCAGACATCAGATCAGCCCACAGTGCCTCCTTCAGACCTCAGATCAGCCCACAGTGCCTCCTTCAGACCTCAGATCAGCCCACAGTGCTCCCTTCAGACCTCAGATCAGCCCACAGTGCCCCCATCAGACCTCACATCAGCCCACTGTGCCCCCTTCAGACCTCAGATCATCCCACAGTGCCCCCTTAAGACCTCACATCAGCCCAGCGTGCCCCCTTCAGACCTCAGATCAGCCCACAGTGCCTCCTTCAGACCTCAGATCAGCCCACAGTGCCCCCTTCAGACCCCAGATCAGCCCACAGTGCCTCCTTCAGACCTCAGATCAGCCCACAGTGTCCCCTTCAGACTTCAGATCAGCCCACAGTGCCATCATCAGACCTCAGATTAGCCTATAGTGCCCCCTTCAGACCTCAGATCAGCCTGTAGTGCCCCCTTCAGACCTCAGATCAGCCTGTAGTGCCCCCTTCAGACCTCAGATCAGCCTGTAGTGCCCCCTTCAGACCTCAGATCAGCCTGTAGTGCCCCCTTCAGACCTCAGATTAGCCTGTAGTGCCCCCTTCATTAAAATGTACAGTTTTATTATTACAAAAAAAGTTTAAATGATCCAATAAACTTCGTTCCACTTCACAGTTGTGACCCACTTGTTGTTGATTCTTGACCAAAAATTTAAAATGTTATATCTTTTTGTTTAAAGCCTGAAATGTGGCCAAAGGATGAAAAGTTCCAGGGGGCCGAATACTTTCACAAGGCACTGTACATAAATATAGGCAAGGCCAATGTTTTGCTCCTACCAGGACCTTGAATAAATATGAACACGTCGCGCTGGACCAAAAGAACAAAATAATTCTGTAGCTGGTATCTTCATAGAGGTTAATATCAATACAAATGATGCGTACAGTGGTCAGATGTCGTAGATAGGTGCATAAGATAGAGGGTGATAACTCTTCATAACTTTGGTGGATCCCCCACCAGCTATGGGACTTTATTTATAAATGTGCCGCCCTTATGTATGTTTTGTTGTGTCTTGGCAACAGTCACCACTTGTTGGGGGGGTGGGCCTAAACGATTATATAGGAAGTCTCCATATCTGTAAAACCTCCGAGGTCCCAGGGGAGCTTCTGAGTATGTAAGGGGTTAAATGGTCAGTATTGGAGTTATCTTTGACCCCGGCTTTTGCAACTAGACATCTATAATATATATTTCAGCCGTTCACAGCTGTTGATTGTACATTCAGAGGTCTGGTGTCCATGCCATCCCAGTGTCTCAATAGTACAGCATGAAATGGGTTGTGATTGCTCCCCATGCCTGGTTAACAGAGTTGTACAGTTTTATACGTGCCTGAGTAAATGTGTCATATTACATATATGTCAGAAGTGAACATACAACTATACAATTCCTGATGTGAGCTGAATAACAATAATATAATAACCTCTATAATGTCAGTTATGTAAGAAAACAGGACGCAGCAATTATTATACAAGGAGTAAACCATACATCATGCATGATGTACCTTACATACCGCACAAAACCCTATTCAGTGCACAAAACATTTTCAAAGACATCTACCTCACACCGGACTCCGTATATCCCAATTGTTAGCTTCCAGTGAACAGGCTCCAGGAAAAACATATTGCACAAGGATGCTGTTTATTTTTTGAAGCTATGGCTAACTGGGCCAAGATGTGATTAAATGGCTAAAAACAAAGAAATATAAAAAATAAAACCATTGGGAGATTTATCAAAACCGGTGCAAAGTAAAACTGGCTTAGCTGCAGTAGCAGGCAATTGCTGGGAAGGAGCGCTTCCCTCCCGTCAATTATCCTTTAGATGCTAATCTAATTCTCAGTATTATTTCAAATGATGGATCCTAACCATTTTATAATGTAAAAGATTTTCCAGGCTAATTCTCTTGATGACCTGTACCCTATATAAGTCATTACTATCAGATAGGTGGAGGTCTGACGGACATCCAGTACCCCCACCGATCACTTGTTACCTGCAGCCAGTGTCGGACTGGGGTGTCTAGGGACCACCAGTAAAATTTAATTTGGGGGCCCACCGTACGGATATATTCAAATATTACCTGCTCACACACCAGCAAGAATCTACCAAATGATTGAATATGGGGGTCCTTGCAGCAACTTTGAGAAGGTAGGTTCTGAAGGAGGTCCCAGCCCTCGCTGCTGCTTCTCCCCGTGTGCGGATGAAAAAAGCCGCAGCGGCAGTGCGCGATCAGGAGCGGCACAGGAAGCGGACAGCTAGGTTAGTAGATTCAGTGTGAGGGGCCCGGGCATATGGGGGATATTTTTTATTCTCGGATAACCCCTTTAAGGTGCTGTACATTGAATATATGTATGTAGTGAGATTTACCAAGACCGGTGTTTGTAACGCCAGTCTTCATGAAGTTTGCAATGGCATGAGATGTGCCTGCAGTGAACCCCAGAACAGCCAATGCAGACTATAGGAGTGGTAGTGGCCCTGATAAAGTGTTGTGTCTCGGTGTTTTCCCTCAGGCTGTTGCTTCCTGGGGATCAGTGCAGTGGAAAAAAAGGATCTCTCTGCTGCCGAAAAGCAGCAAATAGTGCAATGCCTTGGACAAGGGATGAAAACATTAGATGTTTCACGAAAACTTCAGCGTGATCATCATACTGTGAAGAGCTTTGTGGCTGATTCAGAGCACAGACGTGTTCGTGCTGATAAAGGCAGAATGAGGAAGGTTTCTGCCAGGCAAGTTCATTGGATTAAGAGAGCAGTTGCTATAAAGCCATTACAAACCAGCAAACAGATATTTGAAGCTGCTGGTGCCTCTGGAGTCCCTCGAACCTCAAGGTGTAGGATCCTTCAAAGGCTTGCTGTGGTGCATAAACCTACTATTCGGCCACCTCTAACCAGTGCTCACAAGCAGAAACGGTTTCAGTGGGTCCAGACATACATGAAGACTAATTTTCAAACAGTCATGTTTACTGATGAGTGTCGTGCAACCCTGGATGGTCCAGATGGATGGAGTAGTGGATGGCTGGTGGATGGCCACCATGTTCCAAAAAGGCTGCGACGTCAGTAAGGAGGTGGATGAGTCATGTTTTGGGCCGGAATCATGGGGGTTCCTGAAGGTGTGAAAATGACCTCTGCAAAGTATATAGAGTTTCTGACAGACAACTTTCTTCCATGGTACAAAAAGCAGAAACATGCCTTCAGGAGCAAAATCATCTTCATGCATGACAATGCACCATCTCATGCTGCAAAGAATACCTCTGTGTCATTGGCTGCTATGGGCATAAAAGGAGATAAACTCATGGTGTGGCCACCATCTTCCCATGACCTCAACCCTGTAGAGAACCTTTGGAGTATCATCAAACAAAAGATCTATGAGGGTGGGAGGCAGTTCACATCAAAACAGCAGGTCTGGGAGGCTATTCTGACATCATGCAAAGAAATTCAAGCAGAAACTCTCCAAAAACTCACAGGTTCAATGGATGCAAGAATTGTGAAGGTGTATCAAAGAAGGGTTCCTATGTTACCATGTAACTTGGCCTGTTAGGATGTTTTGGATTTAAATAGCTTTTTATTTCAGTGAATGTGACCTCCTAATGCTGCAATTAATTTTTGAAGAATATACTGTTATCATTGGGAGGTTTGTTCAATAAAATTCGATGTATACTCTAACGGGTGATGACTTTTATTATAGTGACATTTGCACCGACCATTTAGGAAAATCAGAGAGAAATATCATTTGCATAATAATTTGGAACATGGTGTATGTATGATTATATTGTTTAATGTTGTATGATTTCACAAGTCTTCTTTCAATATTTTACCTTCAGTGTGACACAACTTGTGCTTCTCACTTCTCTTTACCCACAGTCTTTATGTCTTTCCCTTCCCATACCATAATTCTCTTACCAACAAAGCGTTAAATCAAATTGCATTTCTTTGTTTAGATCTTGGGAAAAGAGTTATGAAAAATATTACTCAAATGCATTTTTAACATACACAATAATAGAAATGCACATTGATGGCAAATAAGAACCATCTGGCTCATCAAATCAGTTTATTTTGTTTCAAAGCTTGGGAAGGCATATATACATCTGAAGTCTGCTTGTCATATCCCATAGATCTTGGAAAAGTTTATTTTACTGTATAAGGTTTAATATATCGCTTAATTCCATACATGGAAGGCCAAGGTTTCTTCATCTTCATATCTGCAGTTTTCCTATCTGGGACATAAAAGAATGATTACAGGAAGTTTCAGCTACTGAATCCAAGCTTGTTCTATGTCCATCTATGGTTTACATGTAACATGGACTCTATACCTTACAGGCAGCAGATTAATACAAACTCACTAAATGCAGGTCTTTGACCATGACTGTTCCATGGTTGCGGATGATCCCTATATAAATGTCATATTAAGCTTATTTGCCCTGCTTGCCCAAGATACAAAAGCACTGTATAAAATACATCCTTTACTGATATTATTAAAATGGTATATATAATACTGTGAGTAGTGCTCTGTTAAAACTGTCAAGTGCTAAACATTAAAGAGGTTCTCTGGGAATTAAGAAAATGAAAATACCTAACTATTACTATGTTATAAATATATTCCCAAATACCTTTCATTAGCAATATTGATTTGTTTTGTCTAGGGAGCAATCATTAGGAGAAATAAAATGGCTGTCGTCCTATTAGTACATGCAAAACCTGTCCTAATCGCACAGAAGGACAAGTTACTTCACAACACTGTGATAAAGAGCTGCCTCATCCTCCTCTCTGCTCTACTTGTCAGGGGTTATGATCCTGAATACAGCTGATAAGATCTTTAGCTGAATTTCTGAAGGATCCATCATCTTCTCTGTACTTCATATCTCCTCATGAACTCCATTGCTACAAAGATTCTTCTGACGATCATCTGTATTCAGGATCATAATCCCTGACAGGTAAAGCATAGAGGAGGATGAGGCAGCTCTTTATCTCAATGTTGTGAAGTAACTTGCCCTGCTGTGTGATTAGGACAGGTTTTTAGTGTACTAATAGGACAGCGGCCATTTTGTTTCTCCTAATGATTGCTCCCTAGACAAAACGAGCCATTATAACTAATAAATGGTATCTGGGAATATACAGTGGGGAAAAAAGTATTTAGTCAGCCACCAATTGTTCAAGTTCTCCCACTTAAAAAGAAGAGAGAGGCCTGTAATTGACATCATAGGTAGACCTCAACTATGAGAGACAAAATGAGAAAACAAATCCAAAAAATCACATTGTCTGATTTTTTAAAGAATTTATTTGCAAATTATGGTGGAAAATAAGTATTTGGTCAATAACAAAAGTTCATCTCAATACTTTGTTATATATATCCTTTGTTGGCAATGACAGAGGTCAAACGTTTTCTGTAAGTCTTCACAAGGTTGACACACACTGTTGCTGGTATGTTGGCCCATTTCTCCATGCAGATCTCCTCTAGAGCAGTGATGTTTTGGGGCTGTCGCTGGGCAACACGGACTTTCAACTCCCTCCAAAGGTTTTCTATGGGTTGAAATCTGGAGACTGCCTAGGCCAATCCAGGACCTTGAAATGCTTCTTACGAAGCCACTCCTTCATTGCCCTGGCGGTGTGCTTGGGGTCATTGTCATGCTGAAAGACCCAGCCACGTTTCATCTTCAATACCCTTGCTGATGGAAGGAGGTTTTCACTCAAAATCTCACGATACATGGCCCCATTCATTCTTTCATGTACACGGATCAGTTGTCCTGGTCCCTTTGCAGAGAATCAGCCCCAAAGCATGATGTTTCCACCCCCATGCTTCACAGTAGGTATGGTGTTCTTTGGATGCAACTCAGCATTCACTCTCCTCCAAACACGAAGAGTTGTGTTTCTATCAAACAGTTCTACTTTGGTTTCCTAGCAAACTTCAGATGGGCCCGGATATGTACTGGCTGAAGCAGGGGGACACGTCTGGCACTGCAGGATCTGAGTCTCTGGCGGCGTAGTGTGTTACTGATGGTAGCCTTTGTTACGTTGGTCCCAGCTTTCTGCAGGTCATTCACTAGGTCCCCCCATGTGGTTCTGGGATTTTTGCTCACAGTTCTTGTGATCATTTAGACCCCACGGGATGAGATCTTGCGTGGAGCCTCTGATCAAGGGAGATTATCAGTGGTCTTGTATGTCTTCCATTTTCTAATTATTGCTCCCACAGTTGATTTCTTTACACCAAGCTGCTTGCCTATTGCAGATTCAGTCTTCCCAGCCTGGTTCAGGTCTACAATTTTGTTTCTGGTGTCCTTCAACAGCTCTTTGGTCTTCACCATAGTGGAGTTTGGAGTGTGACTGTTTGAGGTTGTGGACAGGTGTCTTTTATACTGGTAACAAGTTCAAACAGACACCATTACTACAGATAATGAGTGGAGGACAGAGGAGCCTCTTAAAGAAGAAGTTACAGGTCTGTGAGAGCCAGAAATCTTGCTTGTTTGTAGGGTACCAAATACTTATTTTCCACCATAATTTGCAAATAAATTCTTTAAAAATCAGACAATGTGATTTTCTGGTTTTGTTTTCTCATTGTGTCTCTCATAGTTAAGGTCTACCTATGATGTCAATTACAGGCCTCTCTCATCTTTTTAAGTGGGAGAACTTGCACAATTGGTGGCTGCCTAAATACTTTTTTTCCCCACTGTATTTATAGTAAAGTATTATTTAAGTATTTTAATTTTCTTAATTCCTGTAGAATCCCTTTAATGTCCAAACCATTATTGCTGAGAGGGACTATGGGTGTGCACTGCCCATAGATGTCCTCCTATTGCTGCTATCTGTCACTTGCGTAGTGAATTAACAGCACTGACTTTAGTCTCAGATCATTAGTGCTAGACATCTTAAAACTGTTCACTGTCCTCCAACATGTTTCCCCAGTCGACCTAGCTTCATCAAGAGTAACAGGCAGAACTGGTGTGGGACTCCTTGACCACTGCTTATAATACCTCCTAAAAGGCAGTATCTAAACCACTATCCTACAAAAACACAACACCCACAGGTTTACAACCAATAGTCACTCTGTATGATAAATGTATGACCTCCCAAATCACTGAACCAATGGAAAGGTATTATCTGTGTGACGTGTTGTGCTGTGGATAAACAAATATAATAAAACTGTGTTTGTTAGTTTTTTTAAAAGTATGAATTAAAAAAAAAATAAAAGTGTTTTATATATTCGTTGAATGTCTTATTGTTTACTACTGTATGTAAAGACTTGTGGTTGATGATGGCTTCATGTCAAGATTCACCCACAGAGGATTATGGTGCTGGGAAGTAAAGGGGTTAAAGGGAGAGATATTACACTAGGGGCTTATGTCAGCATCTATGGTTTAAATTCCCACCCTGACCACAGGTTTATCCACCTGAACGTACAGCATCATATATGCTTATGATGCTGTGAGTTTTGATCAGTAGGCTTGTGGTCCAGATTGGGAAACTTTTACTTAAAGAGGTTTTGTTTCTTTTTATTACTGATGATCTGATCGCTGATCGGCTGTTAGAAAAGGCAGCAGCACTTTAATAATAAATAATAATAGTAATAATAGATATAGGAACAGGAGAGGATTCCAACATTCAAATACTCGATGACTCGCTGCTAGAATTGAAGTATCTGTTCGGGATAGATTAAGTAGACCATAGGCTCTGGGCTGTTTCCCAAACTTGGAACCCCCCATCCCCTTCCACAGAGCCTCCCTGCCACATTATGTCCAAAGTCACCGTGATCTTTCTGTGGTACCAGGTTTAATTCTGGTAAATTCCAAACCAGAACCTTAACCACTTTCCGACAGCCCATAAACTATAAACGTCCTGGGGGTTGGGATTTATCTCAGAATGGATGTTTCAGAACGTTCAACTCAGAGATTGCAGCTGCACGATAATCATAATGCTGAAGGAGTGCTATGTATACAGCTAAGAAAGTGAAGAGAAGCTGGGAAACTGCAGGAGCTGCCGGGTTTTCCTGAGACCTACAGTAGATCAGCTCTGCAGTGAAGCTGGTGAGGCTGTACAGAATTGTATAATGCTGTACATTCTCTCTGGGGAGTTCTCCTGTAACTGGGGCTCCTATGTCCGCACCAGTTACAGGAGTAATCAATAGTAAAAATAAATAAATAAAAAATAAGTGATGTTAAATGTCCCCCAGAGGTGTTGTATGACCTTATGGGGGGACACAAAGTGCAAAATAAAATCTAAAAAGGGGGTCATTTAGGGTCATTTATGAAACAGAAATATGCCTAAATTAGGCGTATTTCTTGTGCAGATTTGCTCCGCAATCAGCGACTTCTCCCTGCTCACGCCAGGTTTAAAAAAGTAGGCATGGCACGGGTGGGGAAGGGGATAGGCCAGCAGGCCGTCTTGTTTACCATTTTCTACACCTGTTTTAGGTGTAGAAAATGGTCTTTAGACACCTTAGAAGTGGAGGAGGATCTGCCGAAGTTATGTAGATGCATAGGTGTAGGGGTTATTAAGACCGGCGCCTAAAACACCGGCTCTTAATAAATGTGCCACAAAGGGTTTTACAAAAACTTGAAAAAATAAAAGCTTTAGGGTGAGTTCACATCAACGTTATGGATTCCGTTATTGTTTTCTGTTATAACATGGTTATAATGGAAAATAACGGAATCCATAAGACAGAACTGAAAACGAAAGAGGCATTCCGTTTTGATTCGTCATAATAGAAGTCTATGGGCAAGCATAATGGATCCATCTGGTTTCCGTTACGCAAGACGGAAAACAAAGTCCTGTCGACAGGACTTTTTTTCTGTTCTGCAGAACGGAAACCAGACGGATCCGTTATAATTGCCCATAGACTTCTATTATGACGGAAAGCAAAACTGAATGCCTTTTAAAGGCTTCCATTTTGCATTCAATCATAATAGAAGTAAATGGGCAGCATAACGGATTCGTCCTGGTTTCCATTACGCAGGACTGGACTCCTGCATAATGGAAACCAGACGGATCCGTTATGCTTGCCTATATACTTCTATTATGAAGGCGCAAAACGGGCCTCTTAAAGGCTTCCGTTTTGACTTCCGTCTTATGGATTCCGTTATTTTCCATTATAACTATGTTATAATGGAAAACAATAACGGAATCCATAACGGTGATGTGAACCTTTACATGTAAAAAAGGACACTTTTCCCAAATAAACGAGCCCTCACACACAACCATAGCCAGAAAAATGTAAAAAAAAATATGTTTCTCCTAATGAGTTCCTTTCCTTCAGAGATTCAGCTGAATATCTTATCAGCTGTATTCAGGATCACATGACAAGTAGAGCAGAGAGGACTTCACAGTGTTGTGAAGTAACTTGTCCTCCTGTGTGATTAGGACAGGTTTTACGTGTACTAATAGGATAGCGGCCATTTTATTTCTCCTAATGATTGCTCCATAGACAAAACAAACCAATATAACTAATGAAAGGTATTTGGGAATATATTTATAATAAAGTAATATTTAGGTATTTTAATTTTCTTAATTCCCGTAGAATTCCTTTAAAGCAGCCCTGGAAAAAAACTAAAAGTGGCCCTATGTTGTAGGCAGGCGCAAATTGACAAAAGGCAGACCAACAAAGTAGGTGGGTCCTATACAAGTAGACAAGGTCTACAATACCTTAGTTCAGTACAAAATACCACTGGTCAGGTGCATAAGAACCTGATGCTCCTAAATGAATTAATTCTGAGACCATCAGATTGTTATGTACCAGGCCAGCAGACATGACAAGGGCTCAGGCAGCCCCCTGGGCATTGGTCCACCAGAAAAAATTCCCTGTAAAGCCTCATTCACATGTCAGTGTTTCACGGACGTGTCCTGTACGTGTTCACGACAGACAGCACACGTCCCCATTCATTTGAATGTGTGTGTTCAGACATCAGTGTTTCATCACTGTCCGTGGTTCAGTTTTTTTAGCACGGATGCATGTCCTATCTTGATCCATGTTCCTGGACCCCTGACCCCCATTATAGTCTATGGGCCCGTGAAAACCACGGATGCCACACGGATGCCATCCGTGTTGCATCCATGTTTCACGGATCATTAAGAAGAGATGCTTTGAAAATTATTTTTCAGCTGTTCAGTGTCAGTGAAACACGGATGCAACACGGACAGCAAAAAACGGACACACGGACCCAACACGGATCCTTCACGTACAGCTTCACGGATGCATCACTGACCACCTGCTCACGGATTTCAGCACGGACATGTGAATGAGGCTTAAGGTCTATGGCTAGTCCACTCCTGTTAGCACCACTGTGTAGGAACTATGTGACACTAATGTAGAAACAGGTTTGTTTTAGAGCAATGGCCATGATTACAAGTGGTGGGGACTTAGACATGAAACATTTGCTGCGGTATATCAGTTAGCGTGGCTAAGGATATAAAGTGTGCTGAGATGTTCAGAAATGTTCAACATTTCATTTAATTTCATTGCAGATGATTATTTTTTATCACAAATCCGCAAAAAAAATTTAGGTTTATCCTTCATTTAGAAAAAAAATGTGACTGCCCTCCAGTGTGTAGCTACAATAAAACTACATATTTCTTTATTTTTTTTCCACAGTGAGTTGAATCTTATCTCATGTGCTTTCTCAGGTTCTTTGAATGCCTTGACATTTTTTGCTAATTAATATCTCATTCAGAAGAGCAAAAGCTCATTTTCCAAGAATTCAAAGAACATCTAGTCCAGCAAGGAAGTCTATTATCCACTCAGCATCTCTCATCAAAGTACAGGGTGAGCCATTTATATGGATACAACTAAATAAAATGGGTATGGTTGGTGATATTAACTAACTGTTTGTGGCACATTAGTATATGGGAGGGGGAAAACTTTTCAAGATGGGTGGTGACCATGGCGGCCATTTTGAAGTTGGCCATTTTGGATCCAACTTTAGTTTTTTTCAATGGGAAGAGGGTCATGTGACACATCAAACTTATTAAGAATTTCACAAGAAAAACAATGGTGTGCTTGGTTTTAACGTAACATTATTCTTTCATTAGTTATTTACAAGTTTCTGACCACTTATAAAATGTGTTCAAAGTGCTGTCTATTGTGTTGGATTGTCAATGCAACCCTCTTCTCCCACTCTTCACACACTAATAGCAACACCGCAGAAGAAATGCTAGCACAGGCTTCCAGTATCCATAGTTTCAGGTGCTGCACATCTCGTATCTTCACAGCTTAGACAATTACCTTCAGAGGACCCCAAAGATAAAAGTCTAAGGGGGTCAGATCGGGAGACCTTGGGGGCCATACAACTGGCCCACGACGACCAATCCACTTTCCGGGAAACTTTTCATCTAGGAATGCTTGGACCTGACACCCATAATGTGGTGGTGCACCATCTTGCTGGAAAAACTCAGGGAACGTGCCAGCTTCAGTGCATAAAGAGGGAAACACATCATCATGTAGCAGTTGAATGGCCCCCAAGGTCTCCTGATCTGACCCCCTTAGACTTTTATCTTTCGGGTCATCTGAAGGCAATTGTCTATGCTGTGAAGATACGAGATGTGCATTATTTCAACAAAGGTGATTTTCTTTTTTGTAATTTATTATTCTGTGCCTCAGGGACATTGTACAACCCAAATTAAAAACAAAGTTGGAATTCTGTGTAAAATCTAAATAAAAGCAGAATGCAATGTTTTGCAAATCTCATAGACCCATATTTTATTCACAATAGATCACAGAACACATCAAATGTTGAAAGTGAGACATTTTACCATTTCATGAAAAAAAAAAAAAAACCTGATGGCAGCGACACATCTCAAAATCGTAAGTACATGGCCATGTCTACCTTTTGTGTAGCTTTCCTTCATCTTTTAACAACAGACTGTAAATGTCTGGGAAGTGAGAAGACCAATTGCTGGAGTTTTGAGAGAGGAATGTTGGCCCATTCTTGCCTCATGTACGATTCTAGCTGCTCAACAGTTCTGGGTTTTCTTTGCTGGATTTTTCGTTTCATGATGAGCCAAATTTTTTCTGTTATGGAAAGGTCTGGACTGCAGGCAGGCCAGTTGAGCACACTAACTGTTCTACAGTATGTTGTAATGGATGCAGGATTTGGTTTAGAATTGTCTTGCAGTCTTTCCCTGAAAGAGACCTTGTCTGGATGGTTGCATATGTTGTTCTAAAACCTCTATATATTGTTCAGCAGTGCCATAAGCACTAATGCAACCCCATACCATCGGAGATGCAGACTTTTGAACTGTGCATTGATCAGCTGGACCTCCCTCTCCTTGAGTCCATAGGATACAGTGTCAATGGTTTCTAAAAATAATTTCAAATTTTGATTCATGTGATCACAAAACAGTTTTCCATTTTGACTCTGTCCATTTTAAATGAACGTCATCCCAAAGACGATGTCGCCATTTCTGGATCATGTTTACATATGGCTTCTTCTTTGCATGATAAGCTTTAGATTGCATTTGTGAATTGCATGGTGACTGTGTGTGTAGGCCATATTTTCTTGAAGTGCTCGTGAACCGATGCAATGATTTCTATTACAGAATCATACCTATTTTTAATGCAGTGCCACCATCTTTGGACTGACCCACCGAAGCACCGGAGGTTCCTTCAATGGGCCCTCTGACAAAGTCACATGACGGCATGCCTGTTCTGCCCATCTACAGTGCTTATATCTATAGTATAAACAAGCCAACTCCCCTGGAACTTCCCGGAGGCTCACTAAAAAAGGTGAGACCTCTCGATCTCCAAGGAAGTTGGCAAATCCTCTGCACAGCTCTCAGAGGACATGTCATGAAAGCAGTGGGCCATACAAGAAAGTGGGTGGGCTATCACAAAAAAAGGGCATGTCCATACCTAGAAAAAAATTTGTGTTGCGCTTGGATTATATTTCCCATAAGCCAGCTTGTTAATATCGGCAAGTATGGTGAACACAACACTTAAAATTCCTCATAGTTTTCTCCAAAGCAATATTAAATGTTGTTCAGCATGTGGTGTAAGTAGGTTTCATCTTAGCTTATGGCCCCCAATGAATGGAATACTCTTTACTCCTGGAACCCTTTATCTGGCCCTGGTCCTGTGACACCTGGAAATGTGAACATTTCCTTCTGCTAAGCAAATGGAAATGATCAAGTCAGAGACGGGTGTGTAATGAAGGTGCCACTTGTATGTGGAATGTGGACCACAAAACTATGGAAGCAGCTCATGCTTGTCAGTAGATCAAATAATCATCTTGATCTAGGGATATGTCCCTCTCAAAGTCTACAAATTCAGTCAAAAATCCCCACCTATATAATCAGCCAGACTGCACAGGGAGCTTCATCACTCCCACCGAAAACACAGAAAAAGTTCAATAAGCAAACATGCGCTTACTTTTAACCCCTTGGTATAGCATACGATACAGTGAACTTAATTGATACTCATGAACTGCAGGTAGGTCACTTTCGTCTTTCTTTTACTGAGTATTTCGAATTGCAAAATGTTCAATAAACGTATACACCATGAAGGATGCTGAGATGCATATCACTTACATCATTTACCCATCTGCCTGAGACATAACTGCATGCTAAGTTTTAAAGCAATCCAACATTCCTATCTAGGTGTGTTATATATATTTTTTTGGCAATGTGTGTATATTAGGCCCCATTCACACGTCCGTATTTGTGGACATCCTGGAAAACGGTCAGTTTTTTGCGTAAAAAACGGAAAGGATATATCCATATGTCATCCGTTTTTTGCGGATCCGCAAAAAACGGAAGGATGAATAACATCTTTTTTTTTTCACCCCTGGAACGGAATCCGCAAATGCGGATGACATGTGGATGGCTTTCCGCATGTCTTCCGCATTTACGGACGTCCCATAGACTTGTATTGGGCTACGGACCGCAAAATCGGAGGAAAAGTAGGACAGGAGGATTTCTGTTTGCGGATCCGCAAAACGGAATGGAGAAACGGATGCGGACAACATACGGTGCAATGTACGCATTTTTTTTGGACTCATTGAAATGAATGGATCCGCATTTCGGATACTATCCGCAAAAAAAGGCCGAAATTGCGGAACGGACGCGGATAGGATGCGGATGAAAAATACGGACGTGTGAATGGAGCCTAAAAGTAATGGGCAGAGAAGATAGACTATTAAAATGTTGTAATTATATTGCACTGTAAGTGTAAAATAAGGAAAACTATCATGGACTAATTTGTTTGTCCCTTTGTCTTGCAGTGCTAGGGTCCTTGGTTCAAATCCAACCAACAACATCTTCATGGAGTTTGTGTATTCTCTCTGTGTTTGTGTGGGGATACTTCAGTTTCCTCCCACACTCTAAAGAAATACTGATAAAGATTTTAGATTGTAAGCCCCAATGAGGCAGCAAGTGATAACTAGTGATGAGCGAACATGTTCGGCCGAATACACTATTTGGCCGAACATGGCGGCGCTCGAGCGCCATGCTCGAGTCTCCTCCCCACACGCTAATTAGCCAATTAGCGTGCGGGAAGGTGCTGGCATTCACTGTAATGCCAGTAGCCATGTAAGCTAGTGTCATTACAGTGATTGGCTGGCCGGGAAAACTTCATCGGGTGCTATAAAGCACCCGGTGACATGTCACCGGATCATACTGAGCAGGGAGAGCTGCTGCAAGCAGGGAAAGACAGAGTAGGGACAGAAGAACGCTAGGCAGGGATAGAATTTCTTTTTCAAAGACCAAAAAGCCATTTTAAGGGCTATTATATCTTGCTGGCAAACTTTTTATTTTATTTTGGGGGTGTTAAAAATAGCGCTAGTTGGCCTGCCATTAACGCCACCTGTGCAGCTGCTGCATGCTGTATGATACTCTCTGTATACTATATACTTGACATCCTTTGCTATTATTTCTGCTGTTAAGCCTGCAGTACCTCTTTTGCGTCTTGCTGTATAACATTTGCAAGGAGGGATATTGGGATAGGATTTGGCTAGGCAGGGCTGCATTTTTTTTTATTTTGGGGCAAAAAGAACGCAAGTGTGCCTGACGCTAATACCACGTGCACAGCATGTGCATTAGAACCGTTCTGTAGTCTATATACCTGACATCCGTTGCTATTTTTTCTACCGTTAATTAAGGACGCAGTTCCTCAGCAGCATCTGCTGTATAACATTTGCGCAAGGAGGGACATATAGTGTAGGGATAGGCTTTGGCTAGGCAGGGCTAGTGTTTCTGTTCCAAAGTCACAAAAGTCCATTGTTATATCTGGCTGCATTTTTTTTCTTTTGGGGCAAAAAGAACGCAAGTGTGCCTTGACACTATCAGTACATGCACAGCATGTGTATTAGAACCTTTCGAAAGTCTATATACCTGACATCCGTTGTTATATTTTCTACCGTTAATTTAGGCCGCAGTTCCTCATTTGCGTCTGCAGTTTAACTTGCGCAAGAAAGGAATTATACTGTAGGGATAGGATTTCGCTAGGTAGGGCTAGTGTTTCTGTTCCAAAGTCACAAAAGTCCATTGTTATATCTGGCTGCATTTTTTTTTCTTTTGGGGCAAAAAGAACACAAGTGTGCCCTGACACTACCAGTACGTGCACAGCGTGTGTATTAGAACCTTTCAAAAGTCTATATACCTGAGATCCGTTGTTATATTTTCTACCGTTAATTTAGGCCGCAGTTCCTCATTTGCGTCTGCAGTTTAACTTGCGCAAGAAGGGAATTATACTGTAAGGATAGGATTTGGCTAGGTAGGGCTAGTGTTTCTGTTCCAAAGTCACAAAAGTCCATTGTTATATCTGGCAAAAGAACGCAAGTGTGCTCTGACACTACCAGTACGTGCACAGCGTGTGTATTAGAACCTTTCAAAAGTTTATATACCTGACATCCGTTGGTATTTTTCTACCATTAATTTAGGCCGCAGCTTCTCATTTACATCTACAGTTTCACTTGCGCAAGGAAGGACTTATACTGTACAGTAGGCATAGGATTTGGTTAGGCAGGGCTAGTATTTCTGTTCAAAAGACACAAAAGTCCATTGTTATATCTGGCTGCATTTTTTTTTCTTTTGGGGCAAAAAGAACACAAGTGTGCCTGACACTACCAGCACTGCACAGTGTGTTTATTAGAACCTTTCAAAAGTCTATATACCTGACATCCGTTGGTATATTTTTTAACGTTAATTTAGGCCGCAGTTCCTCATTTGCGGCTGCTCTATAATGTTTGCGCATTCTAAATAGTTGACATTCAGTGAAATTTTTCTGATCTTACTCTTAATAAAAATCTGCACTACTGTACTTGTGACAAAGTTGCATATATATTATATAATATGCGCAAGGCGAGCAGTAAGGGAAGGGGAAGTGGGTGTGCTGCTGATGGTGAACGCAGAGGCCATGGCTCTGGGCGCGGTGAAACTGTGCCTGCTGGCAGAGCCCAAGAAACAGTCATCCAAAACTCCTAGCTTCATGTCACACTGCAGCGCGGCGCAAGACACTACACCAGTGCGAGCAGGTAGTCGGTTGGATTTCAGCTGATAATACTTCCAGTCGGTTAAGCACCACCCCCTCCTCCACAAAGTCCAGTCTGAGTAGCCAAGAGTCTGGGCAACCGCATCCTCAACCTGATCCTCCTTCCTCCCACCATGCAGAGTCTGGGCAAAGAACTAATCCCATATTCGGATATTCCGAGGAACTTTTTTCATCACCGTTCCTTGGCTTGGCCCTCTCGCCAAGGCTGCTTGAATTGGGACATGAGGAGATATTGTGCCCTGATTCCCATCCTATTGAGCAAACACAGTCTGAAGAATATGATGGTGGGGAACGGCAAGTAGTGTCTCACGAGGTGTATGATGATGATGATGAGACACAGTTGCCAATAAGTCAAGGGCAACTAGTGCCTCAAGAGGTTGTTGATGAGGATGAGATGCAGTCGGGTTCTTGTTAGCTCACCATGTCAGGAGGAGGAACAGAGTGAGTAAGTGGAAGAGGATATCGTGGACGATGAATTCGCTGACACAACTTGGGAAGGTGGCAAGCCAAGCGAGGACAGCACTACAGAGGGGGAGGCATCCGCAGCACCGCAACAGGCTGGAAGAGGCAGTGTGGTGGCAAAAAGGAGAAGGCAGGCCACGCCAACCTGGCCCGCAACTGTTCCCCGGAGCAGTCCCTCGCCAAGGGTTAGGTGTTCTGCAGTTTGGTATTTTTTTGAGGAAAGTGCTGACGATAAACGGATTGGAATTTGTAACCTGTACCGTACCAAGATGTGCAGGGGCGTAAACACCAGCAACCTGACCACCACCAGCATGATCCACCACATGTCAGCAAGGCACCCTAAAAGGTGGTCCAAACGCCTGGGTCCACGATCTGTGTCTGCAGGTCACACCACTGCCTCCTCTTCCCCTCTGTTACCTGCTGTCCAAGACGCAGGCCCAGATGCCTCCCGCCCTGCATCTGTACCTTCGCAAGAACCATCAGCCAGCACGTCCACTTCAGTGTCCCAGCGCAGCTTTCAAATGTCCTTACCCCAGGCATTTGAACGCAAGCGCAAATACCCTGCCACCCACCCACAGGCCATAGCTCTAAACGCGCAACTTTCCAAGTTGCTGGCCCTGGAATTGTTGCCGTTTAGGCTGGTGGACACCGAGGCCTTTCGCAGCCTCATGGCGGCGGCTGTCCCTCGTTATGCAGTCCTCAGGATTGTGGGCCCTACTTCTGTCTGGATTTCCGCTGACACCTACAGTAGCGGCAGCAACCCCTCCTTCTCTTCCTCCACCTCCTCCTCCACTTCTTCCCATGCAGAAATGCCATCTTGCAGCACCACTCAGGCTTCTGTCAGTAGCTGGAAGCAGTGTAGCACAGTAGTCGGTAAGCGGCAACAGGCCGTGCTGAAGCTTATTTGCCTGGGTGACAAACAGCACACCGCCACAGAGCTGTGGCATGGCATAAGGGAACAGGCAGAGCTGTGGCTCTCGCCAGTCAACCTACAGCCAGGCATGGTTATATCCGATAACGGCCACAACTTGGTAGCAGCTTTGGAGCTGGCCAACCTCCCACACATACCAAGCATGGCCCATGTATTCAACTTAGTGGTTCAGCGGTTTCTGAAAACCTACCCCAATTTGCCTCAGCTACTGGTGAAGGTGCGTCGCCTGTGTGCCCATTTCCGCAAGTCACCTACAGCTTCAGCCGGTCTGGCAATGCTGCATTAGCGCTTGCGGTTGCCAGCTCACCGACTGCTGAGCACGCTGGAATTCCACCTTACATTCCACCACCCATGTTGGGCAGGCTTTGTGAGCAGCAGAGGGCAGTAGTAGAATAGCAGCTGCAACACGGTCGGCGCCTTTCTAGTCAGCTTCTGCTCTTCACAAGCGACGAGTGGGCATTGATGTCTGACCTCTGTGAGGTTTTGCGCAACTTTGAATCTACACAGATGGTGAGCAGCGATAATGCAATTATCAGTGTAACCATCCCACTTCTGTGTCTACTAAAAAGCTCACTGCTGACAATAAAGGCCGACGCTATGCGTGTGGCAGAGGTGGAATTGGGGGAAGACCCTACACAGGGTGAGAGCCAGACCACCCACGGTTCGTCTTCTCAGAGCGAATTGGAGGAGCCGGACACGATTGCCACCGCACGTTTACATCATCTTTTCGGCGTGGATGGGCCAAAGAGGAGGAAGAAGACAAGGAGGATATTGAGAGTCATCCTCCTGGTGGGGAGAGCGAAGCCTTGTCTGTTGGGACTCTGGCACACATGGCTGACTTCATGCTATGCTGCCTTTCCCGTGACCCTTGCGTTATACGCATATTAGGCAACACCGATTACTGGTTGTTCACCCTTCTCGACCCCCGCTACAAAGAGAACTTCTCATCTCTCATTCCTGTGGTGGAGAGGACAAGTAAAATGTTGCAATACCAGAAGGCCCTTGTCGAAAAATTGCTCCAAAAACTTCCATCTGACAACGCTGGCGGCAGAGTACGTAGTTCCTTGGGCACCCGAGGAGGGGAGATGAGGGGAACACACAGCAGTTCCAACAAAAGCAGGGCGACACTCTCCAAGGCCTGGGACAGTTTCATGACACCCCGCCAGCACCCTCACCCTGATGAGCGGCCTAGTGACACAAGGAGGGAAAAGTTTTGGAAGATGGTAAAGGAGTACCTAGCTGACCGTGTCAAATTCCTCAGCGATCCCTCTGTGCCGTATAATTATTGGGTGTCTAAGCTGGACACGTGGCACGAACTGGCGCTCTACGCCTTGGAGGTGCTTGCCTGCCACCAGCATTTTGTCTGAGCGGGTATTTAGTGCAGCTGGGGGCATAATTACTGATAAGCGCATCCGCCTGTCAACTGACAATGCTGACAGGTTGATGATTATCAAAATGAACAAGGCCTGGATTGCCTCTCACTTCTCTACTCCACCAGAGGAAAGCGGCTTAACATGAAGGAACCTTAAATGTGGCTTTTAGGGTGTATTGAATACACTGTATTCCTATGTACCCCTTCCTCTTCTTGTCCTCTTCCTCCTCATCCTCCATCATATGAAACTGCTTAGACTGCCCTCAAAGTTCACCTGCTGGGCCTGCACCATAATTTTTTAGACGGTCAGCTCACCAGCTGGCCCTGCACCATAATTTTTTACACGGTCAGCACACCAGCTGGCCCTGCACCATAAATTTTTACACAGTCAGCTCTGCTGAATGTCAGCCATAATTTTTTACACGGTCAGCTCTGCTGAATGTCAACCATAATGTTTTACACACTCAGTTCTGCTGCTTGTCACCCATAATTTTTAACACGGTCAGCTCTGCTGCATGTCAACCATAATTTTTAACACGGTCAGCCCTGCTGCAGGTCAACCATAATTTTTAACATGTTCAGCTCTGTTGCATGTCAACCATAATTTTTAACACGTTCAGGTCTGCTGAATGTCAACCATAATTTTTAACACGTTCAGCTCTGCTGCATGTCACCCATAATTTTTTACACGGTCAGCTCAGCAGCAGAATGTCACCCCTATTGTTTTTGAGTATCAGAAGCAGGCCATCAATCCGAATTTTTCAAGGGTGTGTCTGATGCACTCCTTTATGTGTAATAAAGGGGGTATTGGAGTGCCTGTTCCTTGTAATTTCCGGCAGCCCTTTCACTTTGTGCATATGCTTTGTGAGTGTAGGAGTCCCACAATTATACCACAATGTGAATGAGGCCCTCCTTTATGTGATATACCGGTTGTATCGGAGTGCCTCATCCGTGTAATTTTTGCCAGCACTTGCGCTTAACGTACAAGTAAATATATTTTTCCTAACAATATTTCCTCTAAAATCGAGTTTGGGTTGGGGGGGTATTTTTGTCATTCCGTAAAAGTGGCGTAATAGTCGGACATTATCGTTAATAGCAGCGACTTTGGTGTCCAAGATGCATCCAGACATCCTCCCCATGCTGTTCCCTAACCATGTCAGTGGTGTTTCCACCATTTTCTCACGTTTCCCTATCAACCAGACACCTTCCCCTCAGAGCAGGGGGTGCCTGGTCTTCTCCCATTGACTTCCATTATACTCAGGTGCTCGGCCGAGCACTCGAGCACCACCTAGTGTTCGGCCCGAACACCCGAGCATCGGGGTGCTCGATCATCACTAATGATAACGTGTCTGTAAAGCACTGTGGACCATGTTGGTGCTATGTAAAATAAATAAACAAGTCCTGCTTAAGATACCTCATGTTTTGGGCAGTGAGTGTGGACCCAATGTGTCAACCAACCATTTTCACTTTGGGCTAGTCATGAGGATGTTATCCTGGTGTTCCCCTGGTCTTCACCCTTTAACCCCTATACGTGGATATGGCCTTCACTGCAGGGGAGCCACCAGTCAGCTACCTCTTGGAATAGTCTGGTTGGCTGTTGACCCACGGGGATCAGAGACACAGATGCACCAAGGGATCAGGTAATACATGTAGTCAGGAGATAGGCAGAGGTTAAGGTAGGCAGATTACATGCGAACAATCCAGAGGTCAAGGCAGGAGGCTCATGGTCAGTATGGCGAACAGACATGGGTCAGGTAAGGCAGCAGATAGTTAGAATCCAGGAAACAGGAAAAGCTCAGTGCACAGACAGACAAACAGCTAAACACAGAGCATAAAGAGGAATTACCTCTTGCAGTGCTGCAGGGAGAAGTACAATGTATGGACTTTTAAACACACAGGAAGAGACCTAGCAGTCATGCTGCCTGCAGCATGAGACAAATGAGTGTCCCAAGGCAGAAATTAGGTGAGTGATGTGTTTCCCATACCCATCCCATATAGTGGTGAAAACAGAGCATTGCAATGACATCTCTTACAGTGCCTTGCGAAAGTATTCGGCCCCCTGGAACTTTTCAACCTTTTGCCACATTTCAGGCTTCAAACAGAAAGATATAACATTTTAAATTTTTGGTGAAGAATCAAGTGGGTCACAATTGTGAAGTGGAACGAAATTTATTGGATCATTTAAACTTTTTCTGTAATAATAAAACTGAAAAGTTGGGCGTGCAAAATTATTTGGCCCATTTACTTTCAGTTCAGAAAACTCACTCCAGAAGTTCATTAAGGATCTCTGAATGATCCAATGTTGTCCTAAATGACTGATGAAGATAAATAGAATCCACCTGTGTGTAATCAAGTCTCCGTATAAATGCACCTGCTCTGTGATAGTCTCAGGGTTCTGTTTAAAGCACAGAGAGCATCATGAAGACCAAGGAACACACCAGGCAGGTCCATGATACTGTTGTGGAGAAGTTTAAAGCCGGATTTGGATACTAAAAGATTTCCCAAGCTTTAAACATCCCAAGGAGCACTGTGCAAGCGATCATATTGAAATGGAAGGAGTATCAGACCACTGCAAATCTACCAAGACCTGGCCGTCCCTCTAAACTTTCATCTCTAACAAGGAGAAGACTGATCAGAGATGCAGCCAAGAGGCCCATGATCACTCTGGATGAACTGCAGAGATCTACAGCTGAGGTGGGAGAGTCTGTCCATAGGACAACAATCAGTCGAACACTTCACAAATCTGGCCTTTATGGAAGAGTGGCAAGAAGAAAGCCATTTCTCAAAGATATCCATAAAAATCCTTGTTTATATTTTGCCACAAGCCACCTGGGAGACACACCAAACATGTGGAAGAAGGTGCTCTGGTCAGATGAAACCAAAATCGAACTTTTTGGAAACAATGCAAAACGATATGTTTGGCGTAAAAGCAACACAGCTCATCACCCTGAACACACCATCCCCACTGTCAAACATGGTGGTGGCAGCATCATGGTTTGGGCCTGCTTTTCATCATCAGGGACAGGGAAGATGGTTAAAATTGATGGGAAGATGGATGGAGCCAAATACAGGACCATTCTGGATGAAAACCTGTTGGAGTCTGCAAAAGACCTGAGACTAGGATGGAGATTTATCTTCCAACAATACAATGATCCAAAACATAAAGCAAAATCTACAATGGAATGGTTCACAAATAAACGTATCCAGGTCTTAGAATGGCCAAGTCAAAGTCCAGACCTGAATCCAATTGAGAATATGTGGAAAGAGCTGAAAACTGCTGTTCACAAATGCTCTCCATGCAACCTCAAAGAGCTTGAGCTGTTTTGCAAGGAAGAATGGGCAAGAATTTCAGTCTCTAGATGTGCAAAACTGATAGAGACATACCCCAAGCGACTTGCAGCTGTAATCGCAGGTGGCGCAACAAAGTATTAATGCAGGGGGGCCGAAAAATTTTGCACGCCCTTTTCAGTTTTATTATTCCAAAAAAAGTTTAAATTATCCAATAAATTTCGTTCCACTTCACAATTGTGACCCACTTGTTGTTGATTCTTCACCAAAAATTTAAAATGCTATATCTTTTTGGTTGAAGCCTGAAATGTGGCAATAGGTTGAAAAGTTCCAGGGGGCTGAATACTTTCGCAAAGCACTGTATGCTTTAAATGAATTGTATGTGGTTAAACTGAACCTCTGTCCCACACCATAATGTTATATTGTTTCCTCTTTGGTGTATTAACAAGCTTCTAGGCTTTTTCTTTTTGCTTTCACTTGTTCTTTTTTATGGCTCCCCTTCTTCAACTGTCATGGCTACCGGATGATTCGGGCTACTCACTGCATGGCCTAGTGATTGCAGCAGTTTCCTGAACCCCTCCCTTCGCAAGCTCTGAGGCACAGTGCTGATCACCTCAGCGTTGTGTTCAACATGAAATCCTTAGCTCACAGCTCCTTGGAAAAAATTGACAGGATGTTTAGCAGGATAATCTGGGGACATATACGGAGTGGGTGTTGTGTAGTACACTATGTCATCTTGCTCCCACAGTCTCACCACCGACTCAGCAGACCAAGAGATGGAACAAACATCTGGCTTCAAGATGGAGGGTAAGTAAATTTACCTGAAGGGGAGCAGAAACAGTTAAAATATTGCCAAGGATGGGTTTAAGAGACCAACACAGCTAATATGTGCGTTTAACGCTCACATGCTGGAGGGTCACTTTAAAAGAAGGAGTATGTTTTTTTTCCAGAAACTGCACCAATCTTGACCATAAGCTCTGTCTGGTATTTTAACACAGTCCCATTCACTTGAATCTGCAGTACAGTCTGTTGACAAGATTTGCATGGTTTATCAGAAAAAAAGGCAGACCCTTTTTTCTCTAATCTTGGCTAAGCCCTTTAAGTAAGTACTGTACCTCATATTGGAATGAATGCCTATGATGACAGGACACTATAACGCAGTATAAAGATCACCACATACAAACAGCCTTTTAAACATCAAAAGAAATTGTTTCTCCTCTGAGACAAGAGTCAGTAGCAGCTTAGAGACATCTGGAGAATTTATTCTCTTGTAGATTTATGCGTCTCTTATCTGTCTACGTAACGTAGGCCAAAGTATGTATTAAGACTAACTAAAAGGTTATAAAGCAAATATTTTTTGGTGAGGAATTAACAATATTTATGTAGCCAGATAATGGATAGAGTTAGTATTTCTTTCTGCACTGTGTTCGTTGCAATGTTTCACCTGTTTCCTTCTAGTCTAAGTCCTCTCCATCTCATGCACCATGCTCTCCCCTCTGCCTAACATGCTCTTACAGTGACTGTACTCATAAGTATGATAATTGCCTAATAACAGGTGCCCAGATGTTTCCTAATATGAGCTATGTTTATATTGTCTGTCTGTGTGAACCATTTAACCTTTCCTTTATAGGCACTAAAACTGGAATGAAGCCATTTACATTTAATGGGAGATGTAAAATAATGAGTTTCAAGTGTAGAATTGAACTATTAATGATTAGCTTTCATGTCAGCATTAGCTGGTCTATTTTCCATATACTAATGCGACATTTTCAAGTGCAACACATCAAGCGAACAGTGTCCAAAGTGACCAAATGTGACTTAGCAAGAGTTGACGGAAATGTATTCCATTTACATTGGTTTATATTGGTCTAAGCTTTACTATATATCTTTTCTTTCGGTAGGTAACATAAGTGCTCAGACATTTCCAAAAAATGTAGTATTTTAGGTCAGAGTACATACATTCAATATTCAAATTCAACAGCAATCTAGTTGAGCTGTTCTCAATAGGCACAACTCTGTATAGAGCTTGTTTATAAGAGTCAGATGTCCTATCTCTGCACGTCATATTGTCCTGGGGGTGGGGTGGGGGCCCTGAGTGTATCAGCAAAATATGTCCACGTCCATCTTGTAAGGGTGCTAACTGTACCTATATCATTACTAATAAAAAATCAGTGTTGGTCACACCAAATTCTAAAGATCTAAAGAAACATTTACTCATTGTAACAGTATCTAGACATCATTACTCTGATGGGACGATGAGGATGATGATACTTGATACTAATAGGTGGCCTGTTCCTCAATTTGCGGAACGCACATGGGCAGCATCCGTGTTTTGCGTAGCCGCAATTTGCAGACCGCAAAACATGGCACGGTCGTGTGTATGTAGCCTTAGGCCTCATGCACACGAATGTGTGCCGGCCGTGCCCGTGCTGCGGGCCGCAAACTGCGGTCTGCAATGCACGGTCACTGGCCGTGAGGCCACCGCATGGGGATTGCGGACCCATTCACTTGAATGGGGTCCGGGATCGCCATCCGAGGGTCCGCACCGCAAAAAAGTAGTGCTTGCGCTACTTTTTTGCGGTGCGGAGGCACGGCTAGAAACACCACGGAAGCTCACCGTAGTGCTTCCGTGGTGTTCCGATCCGTGCCTCCGCTCCGCATCTCCCGGATCGCGGACCCATTGAAGTGAATGGGTCCGCGATTCGTGATGCGGGCTGCACATGGCCGGTGCCCGTTTATTGCGGACCCGCCGTATGCGGCCCACAGCACGGGCATGGCCGGAACACGTTCGTGTGCATGAGGCCTAATACAGAGTTTCCCACAGTATCCCATGTGTGGTCTTGTAATTATGTGTGGTAACTTTGACAAGCAGCCACTCCTTGCAGGCACTTAATACAATATATCAGTCTCAGTACTTAAATTAGCAGTTTGATACAATAGATACCCTAGCCCTCAGCATTGGCATTTCCTGACACACGCCACTTGGCCCCTACACAGGTGCTGTACTCACATTGGTTCTTATCTCTTTAGAGACCTACGAAGGCCAACTCATGGTCCACAAATGTGCTCTAAGCTGCATCAATTACACTGTTCTGAGCCTTGGCAAACCCTCTCCTTGTAATACAGTTCTGGGTTTTCTGGTTTCCTCACATACTCCAAAGACCTACTGATGGAGAAATTAGATTGAGAGCCTCATTGGGGACAGTGTGATGCCAATGTTTGTAAAGTTCTGCAGAATATGCCCGTGCTATATAACTGCGTAAAATAATTAAATATTAGCAGATCTTGTTGGGTGTTCTAGGTAGGCACTGGCAGTAGCATATATAGAGAAGGCAGTGGCGTACATAGTGAAGTAAGGGCCCATAGCAAGGATCAAGCCAGGCCAGACCAGAGTTCTGACCACCTTTTCACCTGCAGTAGAAGAGGATACAATCCCAACTAATTATGGGCCCCCTCTTGCCCTGGGCCCCATAGCAGTCACATAGTCTGCCACTATGGTAGTTATGCACCTGGGCAGTGGATACCTACCTAAAATGATCCAAAGAAGAGAAACTGGTGAATTGGTGATACGGTCATTGACACCTAAGTCTTACTTATTTATGCTACTGTAATAAACTGATAATAGAGCAAAGGAAGTAGATGGTCTGGACTGATGAATTACATTTTCTTTTACATCACATGGACAACTGGATTTAGGTGTTGTTTACCTGGAGGACAGATGGCAGAAGGATGAATTATGGGAGAAAGGCAAGCTGATGGTGGCAGTATGATCAGAGGCATAGCTAAAGGCTCATGGGCCCTGGTGCAAGAGTTCAGCTTGGGCCCACCCCCCTTCCCTCAGCGCTGGTGCTAGGCCTGCAGCCTATCAGATGAATAGGGAAGGGAGACGCCTCTCCCTACCCTGCTCCGCCACAGCACTATTCATCTGTATCGCTGTCCTGGGGACGGCGATACAGATGACTATGGAGATGAGCGCTTCCACAATGGAAGCGCTCATCTCCCTCTGCCCCCCAACTGTGACCAGGGCTTAGGGGCCCAGTCGCAACTGCTACGCCACTGAATATGATGTTCTGGCAATGTTCTGTTGTGAAACCTGGTATTCATGTGGATGTTACTTTGACATATACCACCTACCTATACATTGTTGCAGGCTAAAACATTTGGTTCATCTTATTCCAGTACACTTCAGATTAAGACCAGTATTGCATAATAAATTCACAGCATCTGTCTCTAAAATTATAAATATGTATAATACAGTTGTATAGGCTTAATCACTTCTACAAATACTATCCACATTAAAGGATTTCATCACTCACTATAAATACTTCCATGAGAATTGCAGATGTCTCTGCACTGGACCCCTTTTTATCTGAACAGCTGTAGGTACTCTGAGTAAGAGAAAGCAGATTGTCCTAATTTATCATGTTATGTAATTTGCTTATATATCAATTTACCTTTAATAGACTATTAAATTCTTACTTTGTCCAAAAAGACCATTAAGCTTCAACTTATTCCAAACCATAACCAAATGTGGAAGTTCACTTTAAAACAATTAAAAACTAATTTACAGTCTATTACATTAAACCCTCTGCATAACATTTTGTGCAGGTCCCCTTGTGCCACCAAAACAGCTCTGACCTGTCAAGGTATGGACACCAAAAAGCTCTGATCGTGTCCTGTGATATCAGCACAAAAATAGTAGCAGCTAGTGTTGAGCGAACATGTTCAGCCGAATACACTATTCGGCTGAACATGGCGGTGCTCGGGACCACGTGGTACTCAGCCGAATACCGCGTGTGCTCGAGCGCCATGCTCGAGTCACTTCCCCGCACGCTAATTAGCGTGTGGGGAGGTATGGCATTCAGTGTAATGCCAGTAGCCATGTTAGCTATTGGCATTACACTGATTGGCTGGCCAGGAACGCGTCATCGGGTGCTATATCGCACCCGGTGACATGTGACCAGATCAGACCGTGTCAGGGAGAGCTGCTGCAAAGAGGGACAGATAGTGTAGGGAGAGAAGAATGCTAGGCAGGGATAGAAATCTTTCAAGAAAGACCTAAAAGCCCTTTTAAGGGCTATTATATCTTGCAGAAAGCAATATTTTTTATTTTTGTGGTGTTTAAAGGTGTTGAAAATAGCGATAGGTGGCCTGCCATTAACGCCACATGCGCTACTGCAGCAAGGAGGGACATACACTGTAGGGAGAGAAGCACTCTAGGAAGGGATAGAAATCGCTCAAAAAAGACCTAAAAGCCCTTTTAAGGGCTATTATATCTGGCACAAAGCAATATTTTATTATTTTTGGGGTGTTTAAAGGTGGTGAAAATAGCACTAGGTGGCCTGCCATTAATGCCACATGTGCTGCTGCTGCATGCTGTAGGATACTCTCTGTATACTATATACCTGACATACTTTGCTATAATTTCTGCTGTTAAGCCCGCAGTACTTCTTTTGCATCTTGCTGTATAACATTTGCGCAAGGAGGGACTTGTGTAGGGATAGAATTTCTATAGGCAGGATTAGTATCATTGTTCAAAAGACACAAAAATCCATTGTTAAATCCTTTTGATTTTTTATTTTTTTTGGTGGCAAAAAGAACCCATGTGTGCCCTGTCAGTAACACTAGGTGCACAGCGTATTAGAACCGTTTAAAAGTCTATATAGCTGACATCCGTTGTTACATTTAATACCGTTAATTTAGGCTGCAGTTCCTTATTTGCGTCTGCAGTTTAATTTAAGCAAGTAGGGAATTATAGGGAAAGGATTTGGGTAGGTAGACATCCGTATTTAATACCGTTAATTTAGGCCGCAGTTCCTCATTTGCTGCTGCAGTTTAATTTGCCCAAGGAGGGAATTAAACTATAGGGATAGGATTTGGGTAGGTAGAAAGATTGTTTCTGTTCCAAAAAGACCAAAGTCCATTGTGAAATACGTCTGCTTTTTTTTGGGGGGGGGGTGGCAAAAAAAAACAAAGTGTGCCCTGTCAGTAACGCTAGGTGCACAGCGTATTACAACCGTTCAAAAGTCTATGTAGCTGACATCCATATTTAATACCGTTAATTTAGGCCGCAGTTCCTCATTTGCTGCTGCAGTTTAATTTGCCCAAGGAGGCAATTAAACTATAGGAATAGGATTTGGGTAGGTAGAAAGATTGTTTCTGTTCCAAAAAGACCAAAGTCCATTGTGAAATACGTCTGCTTTTTTTTGGGGTGGCAAAAAAAACCCAAGTGTGCCGTGTCAGTAACGCTAAGTGCACAGCGTATTACAACCGTTCAAAAGTCTATGTAGCTGACATCCGTTGTTACATTTAATACCGTTAATTTAGGCCGCAGTTCCTCATTTGCTGCTGCAGTTTAATTTGCCCAAGGAGAGAATTAAACTATAGGGATAGGATTTAGGTAGGTATGAAGGTTGTTTCTGTTCCAAAAAGACCAAAGTCCATTGTGAAATACGTCTGTTTTTTTTTTTTTTGGGTGGCAAAAAAACCCATGTGTGCCCTGTCTGTAACGCTAGGTGCACAGCGTATTACAACCGTTCAAAAATCTATGTAGCTGACATCCGCATTTAATACCGTTAATTTAGGCCGCAGTTCGTCATTTGCTGCTGCAGTTTAATTTGCCCAAGGAGGGAATTAAACTATAGGGATAGGATTTGGGTAGGTAGAAAGATTGTTTCTGTTCCAAAAAGACCAAAGTCCATTGTGAAATATGTCTGCTTTTTTTTTTTTTTGGGTGGCAAATAAACCCCAAGTGTGCCCTGTCAGTAACGCTAGGTGCACAGCGTATTACAACCGTTCAAAAGTCTATGTAGCTGACATCCGTTGTTACATTTAATACAGATAATTTAGGCCGCAGTTCCTCATTTGCGGCTGCTCTATAACTTTGCGCATTCAGAATATTGGACAACTTTTGTCGCCACACCAGTGCGAGCAGGTAGTCGGTTGGATTTCAGCTGATAATGCTTCCAGTCGGTTCAGCACCACCCCCTCTTCCACAAAGTCCAGTCTCAGTAGCCAAGAGTCTGGGCAACCACATCCTCTCCCTGATCCTCCTTCCTCCCACCATACAGAGTCTGGGCAAAGAAGAGATCCCACATTGGGATATTCCGAGGAGCTTTTTTCATCACCGTCCCTTGGCTTGGGCCTCTCGCCAAGGCCGCTTGAAGTGGGACATGAGGAGATATTGTGCCCTTATTCCCAACCTATTGAGCAAACACAGTCTAAAGAAGATGACGGTGGGGAACGACAAGTATTTTCTCCCTAGGTGGATGATGATGATGATGAGACACAGTTGCCAATAAGTCAAGGGCAATTAGTGTCTCAAGAGGTTGTGGATGAGGATGAGACACAGTTAAGTCAGGTTCTTGTTAGTTTACCATGTCAGGAGGAGGAGCAGAGTGAGGATGTGGAAGTGGAGGTGGTGAACAATGAAATAGCTCACTCAACCTGGGAAGGTGGCAAGCCGAGCGAGGATAGCAGTACAGAGGGGGAGGGATCCGCAGTAGCGCAACAGGCTGGAAGAGGCAGTGGGGTGGCAAAAGGGAGAAGGCAGGCCACGCCCGCAACTGTTCCCCGGAGCAGCCCCTTGCGGCCAGCTCCCTTAGCAAGGGTTAGGTGTTCCGCGGTCTGGCATTTTTTTGAGGAAAGTGCTGACGATAAACGGATTGTAATTTGTAACCTGTGCCATACCAAGATGAGCAAGAGTGTAAACACCAGCAACCTGACCACCACCAGCATGATTCGACACATGTCAGCAAAGCACCCTAAAAGGTGGGCTGAACGCCTGGGTCCACGATCTGTTTCTGCAGGTCACACCACTACCTCCTCTTACTCTCTGTTACGTGCTGTCCAAGATGCAGGCCGAGATGCCTCCCGCCCTGAACCTGGACCTTCGCAGGAAACATCAGCCAGCACGTCCACTTCAATGTCCCAGCACAGCGTTCAAATGTCCTTACTGCAGGCATTTGATCGCAAGTGCAAATAACCTGCTACCCACCCACAGGCCATAGCTCTAAACGCGCAACTTTCCAAGTTGCTGGCCCTGGAAATGTTGCCATTTAGGCTGGTGGACACCGAGGCCTTTTGCAGCCTGATGGCGGCGGCTGTCCCTCGTTACGCAGTCCCCAGCCGCCACTATTTTTCCCGGTGTGCCGTCCCTGCCTTACACCAGCATGTGTCCAGAAACATAACCCATGCCCTGACCAACGCAGTTACTGGCAAGGTCCACTTGACAACTGACACATGGACAAGCGCTTGTGGCCAGGGACGCTAAATTTCCCTGACTGCACACTGGGTGAACGTTGTGGAGGCTGGGAGTGAGTCGTACCCTGGGATGGCCCAGGTGCTACCCACGCCGAGGATTACGGGCCCTACTTCCATCCGGATTTCCACTGCCACCTACAGTAGCAGCTGCAACCCCTCCTTCTCTTCCTTCACCTCCTCCTCCACTTCTTCCCATGCAGAAATGCCATCTTGCAGCACCACTCAGACTTCTGTCAGTAGCTGGAAGCAGTGTAGCACAGCAGTCGGTAACGACAACAAGCCGTGCTTAAGCTTATTTGCCTGGGTGACAAACAGCACACCGCCGCAGAGCTGAGGCATGGCATAAGGGAACAGGCAAAGCTGTGGCTCTTGCCAGTCAACCTATAGCCAGGCAACTTGGTAGCGGCTTTGGAGCTGGCCAACCTCCCACACATACCATGCATGGCCCATGTATTCAACTTAGTGGTTTCTGAAAACCTACCCCAATTTGCCTCAGCTACTGGTGAAGGTGCATCGCCTGTGTGCCCATTTCCGCAAGTCACCGACAGCGTCAGCCGGCCTGGCAACGCTGCAGCAGCACTTGCGGTTGCCAGCTTACCGACTGCTGTGCGACCTGAGCACACGATGGAATTCCACCTTACACATGTTGAGCAGGCTTCGTGAGCAGCAGAGAGCAGTAGTAGAATACCAGCTGCAACACGGTCGGCGCCTTTCTAGTCAGCTTCCGCTCTTCACAAGCGACAAGTGGGTGTTGATGTCTGACCTCTGAGGTGTTACGCAACTTTGATGAATCTACACAGATGGTGAGCGGCGATAATGCCATTATGAGCGTAACCATCCCACTTCTGTGTCTACTAAAAAGCTTGCTGCTCACAATAAAGGCCGATGCTCTGCGTGTGGAAGAGCTGAAAATGGGGGAAGACCGTACACAGGGTGATAGCCAGACCACCCTCGATTTGTCTTCACAGCGCCAATTGGAGGAGGAGGAGCAGGAGACGGTTGCCACCGCTACACAGGGTAGCCATACCACGTTTATACCATCTCTTCAGTGTGGAGGATATTGAGAGTCATGCTCCTGGTGGGGAGAGCGAAGCCTTGTCTGTTGGGACTCTGGCACACATGGCTGACTTCATGCTATGCTGCCTTTCCCGTGACCCTCGCGTTATACGCATATTAGGCATCTCCGATTACTGGTTGTTCACCCTTCTCGACCCCCGCTACAAAGAGAACTTCCCATCTCTCATTCCTGTGGTGGAGAGGACAAGTAAAATGTTGCAATACCAAAAGGCCCTTGTCGAAAAATTGCTCCACAAATTTCCATCTGACAACGCTGGCGGCAGAGTACGTAGTTCCTTGGCCATCCGAGGAGGGGAGACGAGGGGAACACACAGCAGTTCCAACAAAGGCAGGGCGACACTCTCCAAGGCCTGGGACAGTTTTATGACACCCCGCCAGTAGCAGGGAAAAGTTTTGGAAGATTTGGTAAAGGAGTACGTAGCTGACCGTGTCAAATTCCTCAGCGATCCCTCTGTGCCGTATAATTATTGAGTGTCTAAGCTGGACACGTGGCACGAACTGGCGCTCTACGCCTTGGAGGTGCTTGCCTGCCCTGCCGCCAGCGTTTTGTCAGAGCGGGTATTTAGTGCCGCTGGGGGCATAATTACTGATAAGCGCATCCGCCTGTCAACTGACAATGCTGACAGGTTGACGCTTATCAAAATGAGCAAGGCCTGGATTGCCCCTGACTTCTGTACTCCACCAGAGGAAAGTGGCTTAACATGAAGGAACCTTAAATGTGGCTTTTAGGGTGTATTGAATAAACTGTATTATCATGTACCCCTTCCTCTTCTCGTCCTCTTCCTCCATCACATGAAACTGCTTATTAGGCTGCCCTCGAAGTCCACCAGCTGGGCCTGCACCCTATTTTTTTAGCTGGTCAGCTCACCAGCTGGGCCTGCAACATAATTTTTTGGCCTGTCAGCTTACCAGCAGGCCCTCAGCCATAATGTTTTACACGCTCAGCTCACCAGCTGGGCCTCCACCCTAATTTTTTAGCCGGTCAGCTCACCAGCTGGGCCTGCAACATAATTTTTTGGCCTGTCAGCTCACCAGCAGGCCCTCAACCATAATGTTTTACATGCATAGCTCTGCTACATGTCACTTCTGTTTCAGACGTACAGCTAAGCGGCATGTGTCCCTTAAATTTTTATAATAATTTTTTACGGGTCTGTCTGATGCCCTCCTTTATGTGTAATAAAGGGTGTATTGGAGTGCCTGATCCTTGTAATTTTTGGCAGCCCTTTCCCTTAGTGCATAGGGTTTATAAGTGTCGGAGTCCCACAATTATACCACAATGTGAATGAGGCCCTCCTATATATGATATACCAGTTGTATGGGAGTGCCTCATCCGTGTAAATTTTGGCAGCACTTGTGCTTAACGTACAAGTAAATCTATGTTTCCCAACAATATTTCCTGTAAAATTGATGTTATCTTGGGTTTTTGGGGGGTATTTTTGTCATTCTGTAAAAGTGGCGTAATAGTCGGACATCATCTTTAATAGCAGCGACTTCGGTGTCCAAGATGCATCCAGACATCCTCCCCATGCTGTTCCCTAATCATTTCTGTGGTGTTTCCACCATTTTCTCACGTTTCCCTATCAACCAGACACCCTCCCCTCATCCGAGCAGGGGGTGCCTGGTCTTCTCCCATTGACTTCCATTATACTCGGGTGCTCGGCCGAGCACTCGAGCACCACCTAGTGTTCGGCCAGAGCACCTGAGCACCCGAACATCGGGGTACTCGATCATCACTAGAAGCAGCATAAATCCTTTATGTACCATGTACATCCAACAAGTGCTGGATTGTATTTAGATCTGGGGAATTTCAGGCCAAGTCAACATCTAGAAATCTTTGTCATGTTCCTTAAACCATTCTTGAACAATTTTTGCAATGTGGCAGAGGGTATCATCTGGCTTAAAGAGGCCATTGCCAATAGGGAATATTGTTGTCATGAAGGAGACTACTTGGTCTGTACAATATTTAGGTACGTAGTGCATGTCAAAATAGCATTCACTTAAATGCCCGGACCCAAGGGTTTTCCAGCAGAACATTGTCCATAGCCTTACACTGCCTTCACCAGCTTGCCTTCTTCATATGATGCCCATGCTTCTGGCTACATAATAAAAGAAAATGTGATTCATCATCTCAGGCCACATTTTCCTATTAGGCCTCATGCACACGACTGTATGAAAAAACGGATCCGCAAAAAATACGGATGACGTCCGTGTGCATTCCGTATTTTGCGGAACGGAACAGTTGGCCCCTTAAGCCTCATTCACACGTCAGTGTTTCACGGACGTATGCTGTACGTGTTCTCCACGGACAGCACACGCCCCCATTCATTTTAATGTGTGTATTCAGACATCAGTGTTTCAGCACGGTCTGTGGGTCCGTGTTTTTAGCACGGATGCATGTCCTATCTTGATCCGTGTTCCCGGATCCCTCACGCCCATTATAGTCAATGAGTCCGTGAAAACCATGGATCCCTCACGGATGCCATCCGTGTTGCATCCGTGTTTCATGGATCATTAAGAAGAGATGCTTTGAAAATTATTTTTCAGCTGTTCAGTGTCAGTGAACACACGACGGCAACACGGACGGCAAAACACGGACCCAACACGGATCCTTCACGGACAGCTTCACAGATGCCTCACTGACCACCTGCTCATGGATTTGAGCAAGGACGTGTGAATAAGGCTTAATAGAACAGTCCTATACTTGTCCGTGATGTGGACAATAATAGGACATGTTCTATTTTTTTTGCGGAACGGAAATACGGACATATGGAAACGGAATGCACACGGAGTACCTTCCATTTTTTTTGCGGACCCATTGAAATGAATGGTTCCGTATACGGTCTGCAAAAAAAACGGAACGGACACAGAAAGAAAATACGTTTGTGTGCATGAGCCCTTATGCTGTGGTCTGTTTCTGATGCTTATGTGTTCACTGTATGCTTTTTCATGGTGGACAGGTGTCGCATAAGTACTGTGACCGGTTTGCTGCTATGCGGCTTCATATGTAACATGTACTGCATGTTCTGATATCTTTATATCTTAGAAAGCATACATTGTTCATCAATCTGAGAAATGGATGGGGCTAACAAAAGTCCTGCAAATAAATGGGTGTTCCAAGTGGATTTGGGTATTTCTGGGTGGGGCTTACATTCTCCAAATGTAGTAATTAAAGTGTTGGAGTATGCAGTAGCTCCCCATGTACCAGGACCACTAGCCCTCATTCCTCATGTGCATGAGTGAGCCTTGTGTGCCATTGGCCCTATTGCTTCACCAGTTGTCCTTCCTCAGACCTTTTGGTAGGTATAGTACTAATTTCTGCATTACCAATGACCTGCCACTGCAACAGTCATCTAGCCATCACAATACAGCACGTATCAAAATTGCTCAGCTTCACATGCTTGCACATTTTTAATGCTTTGAACACGTCAATGTCAAGAACAGATTGTTAATTTCGTGCCTAATATATATTGCAACCCTTGACAGGGGTCATTGGCACAAGATAATCAATGTTATTCACTTCACCTTTTATTGTTTTAATGTTATGGCTGATCAGGGTTATATTAGTGTGCGATTCAGTATTTCATAACTAATGTTCTGATAAATGACATTTTGTAATCCCTTCAATCCCTTCGGTTTTTGCATTTTCATTATTTACTCTCTGCTTTCCTAAAGCCATAACTTTTTTATTTTTCCGTTCACAAAGTTTTATAAGTATAAGTTGCTTTTTGCTGGACAAGTTGCACTTTCTAATGGCATCATTTAATATTGCATGCAATGTAGTGGGAAGCTGGAAAAAAATTCCAAATGGGGTGCAATTGGGAATAAAATACAATTCCGCCATTGTTTTATGGCTTTCATTCTTATAGCATGCCCTATGCAGTAAACTAACCTGTTCCCTTCATTCTGTGGGTCAGTAATATTACAGCGATATGACATTTATATAGTTTTTCTTGTGTTTTAATATGTATAAAATTCAAAAAAATTTTTTATTTGTATTGCCATATTCTGACCCCATAACTTTTTGACACATATGTCTAAGGAGCTGTGTGAGGGCACATTTATTTGTGGCATGTACAGTATATTTCTTTTAGATCACTTTTTATTCAGTTTCCATTACAGCATTCACTGTAAGGGATAAATGTGTTTATATTTTAATAGTTTGTGGTGGTACATATGATTATTAGTTTTTAATTGTTTTTTTTTTATTATGGGGAAAGACAGTAATTTTTTAAAAACCTTTTTAATATTTAAAAAAATTACTTTTTGTACACATTTTTTAGGGGATATTTGTTAAATATGTGATATATTTGTTATTTAATGTAAAGGATTTATTACACTACACACTCACACCAGGGCGATGGAAGGTCTGTATGGGACGTCAAGACCTATATTTGAAGTTTCCATATATGACAATGTAAGAGCACATACATATGTAAGACACACCTATATCTATGCTATAAATGACTGACAGATAGACAAGGGCTTTGTTGTCTTCTTACTCTCACTCTGTTGGGGGTCACTGTTGAAAAAGATGAAAGACACACATGGAGCCTGAAAAGAAAGTTCTACCCTTCAGCAACGATAGTTTAAAGACATTCACATTCACATATGGACAATAGACTGGAAGATTTTCCAAAATTATTCTTGTAACTAATTATCTTTTACGAAGACTGCAAATAAATCACATTATTCATTTTTTATACAAATCTTGCTGAATCCTGGTGAATGAGCCCTCTTGGTGTTTTATATTTTACCATATTTTTACAATTTTAACAAGCAGTTGTTGGATAGCTTGTCCCATAGACTGCAATGAATTACCATTGCATTCTATGGGAATTGTGCTATGTTCCTATGGAATCCTGACACCTCCGGACCTCCATAGGAGCTACTGCTGTGGTAGTCTCAGATCCTTCACAGGGGCCGAGACTATCACGAGAAACAAACAGCTCCCTTGATCACCATGAAAGCCATCACATCACAGCATCTAAGAGGGTTAAATGTCTGTGATCAGCATTATTGCCGGGTGTTTGCTTTGTGAAGTCTGGAGTGGGAACCATCTTTAAAAACTTGACTTTTGCCATACATGCACGGTGAAGGTCAGGGAGGGATTAAATATACCTTGTATGCATGCCAATTAGAGATGAGCAAATCTATTTGCCTCTTCGTAGATTCAATACGAATCTTGGAAATTTTTTACACCGAAGCGAATCCGAATATTTTCAGATTCGCTTTGGAAGATTCTTCTGAAATCTTTGTACGCTAATGCTACATACGCATCATATATTTTGTACGCTAATGGTAAGTAAGGTTGACTGCTGGTGTTAATTTTTATTTTTATTATTTTTTTGTGTGTAACTGGAAAACCCCTTAAAAGTGAATGTCACCAGTTTTATGCTGCCCTCACTTTTAAATCTTAACAGATTGAGTGCATGCTGAATGGGTCCTCAAATTCATGAGCTCCTGACTTTTCCTTCCCACTTGCCTCTGATTGACAGGTTTTTTCCGTATAAATCAGTAGCAGGTAGGCGGGAAAAGCCATGTGCTTATGAATATCGTTCAGCATGCGCTCAAGCTGTTTAATACACGATTATGGCAGAACAGCTGAGTCAATTAAAGAAAGTGACCCGGCATTTTGCTAAGGGGACCTGTCACTAGTTTATGTTGGCTTTAGTTAGGACACCCTAAAACTGGTGACAGATTCCCTTTAATAATATATGAACCCTATGGATCATATTTATTGAACAGTATTCAACCTTAAAAGCAAAGCTTCTAGGAAGAATACCTTAGTAAAATGGCACACAATAAAATATGTTAGAATTTCATTTTACATGGACGTGAGTCTACTTTTAAAATCCAAGGCACAAGGGTTTACAATATGGGTCCATAGATTACGAAAAATAAATCTGTAACCCTGCCTTGTAAAGAAGGCCTGTGTACAATTTAACCATAGAGCTTTACGTTCAAAACTATGAGTTATTAGTATTAGCAAGTGAATTCCACATAATGAAATTATTGTAATATCAATAGGAACTGAAAGATACATTCCATATGTATTTCAAATACTTATTCTAGAACTTCATAGAAGATTCCACACTGTCTTGTAAAGCAGCTGTCCATATCATCTTTTCTCATGAGAAACTGCCACTGGGAATGTCCTGGGGATAGCTTATGTATGTTAAATGTATGGGCATTTTGAAGATTATTTTTAAGCAGTTGCTTAATGTTCTTGGTTTAGCTTTTCCAAGCAAGTGCCAGGCCAAGCTAATGCCATCTGTAAATTTGAATTGAATATAGGATCAAATATAGGATCAAAAATTGCCCAAATATCTCATAACATCAATTTATAATGCATATCTTAACTGCTTAAAAGGAGTCTGTCAATAGGAAATTTACTGTTAACCCTTTGGATACCGGAGGTTTTTCCGGTTTTGCGTTTTCATTTTTCTTCCCTATTTCTGTGAGCCTTAACTTTTTTATATTTTCGTTCACATAGCTGTATGAGGGCTTATTTTTTGCGGGACAAGTTGTACTTTCTAATGCCGCCATTAATTATGGCATAAAATGTTGTGGGAAGCGGTAAAAAAAATCCAAATAGGGGGGAATTGGAAAAAAACGCAATTCCTCCACTGTTTTACGGGTTTTGTTCCCACAGCATTCCGTTTTTTGCGGCAAAACTGACCCATGCCCTTTGTTCTCTGGGTCAGTACGATTACAACGATACCCCATATGTGTAGGTTTGTTATGTTTAAATAGTGTAAAAATAAATTTAAACTTTGAAAAAAAAAAATTTTTTTTACTTCGTCATATTCCGACCCCCATAACTTTTTTTTCGTTGCATCCACTGAGCTGTTTAGGGGCTCATTTTTTGAGGGACAATCCATAGTTTTTATTGATACCATTTTGGAGTGTGTGTGACTTGATCACATTCTATTACATTTTTTTGGGTAGTGAATAAAATGGCAAATCGGCCATTTTGACCCTTTTTTCCGTCACGCAATTAGCCGTATTGGAAATTTTTTTTGATATTTTAAAAGTACGGGCGTTTTCGGTCGCGTTGATACCCATGATGTTTATATTTATTGTTATTTAGGTATTTATTTTTTAATTATACGGAAAGGGGGTGATTTAAACGTTTATATTTTTTTAATTTTTTATATATTTTTAACTTTTTTTTACATTTTTTGTGATTATTTTATGGATCATATATGACCATATATAATGTTTTTTAATTTTTCATTTTGAGCAATCAGGGATTTTTAAAACTCCATTTTAAGTTCCCTTTGCTTATTTCTTATCATGGCCTGCCATCTGGTGGCCAAAATAAGAATTGCAGATTGAAAGCTGTAAACCTCATCAGCGAGGTTTACAGCTTTCAGATCCAGTGCAGACACCCCGATTGACCACACGGGGTGTCTGCACAACACCCAGAAGCGCGCGCTTCCGGGTTTTAGCGCTATTAGATTCCGTGATCTCACATGATCACGGCATCTAGTGCCTTAAATTAACGATCGCTGATATCGGTAAGTAGCGGCAAGTCTCTGCTGTTTGAAACAGCAGACACTTGCCGGCCATGATGCTCGCCGCACATGCGAGCGGGCGTCATGCTCCCACATCGCTCCAGTGCCGTACATGTAAGGGTAAGGGTTAAACCAGGCACAGATTTCACCTTTCATTTTCCAAAGGAACTGTGAAAAATGAAAGATGGAATCTAATTGGTTTCTATGGGCAACTAAGCCAGTTCTACTTTACACCAGCTTGATAAATCTCCCCCAATGTCTTTTAGGACTATCTAAACTGAATGTAATTATACCTTTCAGTTAGTGATCCATTGTTTCATTCTGCATATTGTTACATATGCAAATGGTCAGTTTAGTGCAGCAAGGGTGGGCCCAAACTACTTTGTCCACCCTTGCACTTCCTGATTTCCCTGCCAGCCCTCCCTCTCTTTCTTAATGGACAGGGCCAGGCAAGATCACTATGCAGGAACCTGGCCTGAAGCAATAAATTGCTAAGTGAAGGGTACAGTATCCTTACATTCAGCTGAGCTATCCCAACAAAGCATTGTGCCTTATACGTTTCCTGGTGATAGACTTTACATACATTTTAAAAATCAGAATCTTTTGCTAATTTTTATTTTTCATGCTTTCATGCTTTAAGAGCATGCTCATTCTCCCATATAAGTCAATAGGTCATTTTCTTACTCTCCACTGACAGCAAATCCCAGGAACTGTTGTTGGAGCAGCTCAGGAAAGATGGCTACCCCTATAATCATGTAAAAAATAGAAAAGTATATAATCAAGGATTAGAAACAGGTAACACAAAATGATTTGTTTCAGTATAGATCTTTAAAGGGAACCTGTTATCTGTACTATCCTGCCCTCACTGGGGGCAGCATAGTGTAGTGACAGACCCGCTGATTTTAGTGGTCTGTCACTTCTGAGCTGGCAGTCAGTACTTTTATTACCCCGTAGTACTTACCAACATTGCAAGGGAGATGAGTGCAATGAACTTCACTTTCCCCACTCTCCCTTATCTCCGGATGGTGACTGACAGGTTTTTCTTGTGAAGCATCCTTACATATATCAAGTTCACACAGCGTTGTGGAACAGGTTTTAGATGGAGTCTCCAGCTGCTTAATATTGGGTTCATGCCACCCAGCAAGGTCTTAGTGAGTCATTTCCTTTTCTCTTCTTGGGTTAGGCTGTTTAGATAACGATGAGAAAGATGTGCACAAGTTTTAGTCGCCCACACTGCAAACATTACCTGTGGATGTTTACAGCTCTATTTTCTATGGCATTTACAAAGATTGACAAAAAAATTATGCACCCAGATCGAAATGTTGGATAGCTGCAAAATGCAGCAAGCAGTTATGTCTCAGGAAGATATGTAAATGATTACAGGTGTGATCTGATTAGACACTGGGTCTTGCCACAAAAGGGCTTAATAGTGCTTCCCACACTGCCCTATAAAAAAGGTCTAAGAGGCCACTTTTGGGTAGTTTACCTCTTGGTGAGAGATCTCTGACTACTAGATATGCCTCTATGGGGGCACATCATTGGACTGAGAAGTAGGATGGGCATTTCAGCGTATTGACCACCATCCATAACTGCTAGGCCATTTTGACCTAGCTGTTAGGAGGTGTTGGGAGTAGTGGTTATGTGAGGGCAAGCACAGATGGCAAACAGGCTCCGGATAGCTCACATAGACCACCAGTAGAAAGAATTGTTTGAACCACCGACAAGCACAAGCAGCTCCTACAGTTTTCTTGTCCACCATCCACACACAGGTGTTGCCCATATTCTTACAACCCTGTCTCCTGTCTCTGCCTGGAGGATTTCCAGGCACTTAGCAGAAGGAAATTTGGTGTCATGGGGCCTATAAAGTATCCTGACAGCCAGCCTCCATCGCCATGGTTTGTAGTAGTGTCATAAATGAGAAATCTGGACTGCTATGCACTGGAACTGTATTGTCTTTAGTGAAGAATCCAGGCTCTTGTGGTGAGATCTTCAATCCTACCTTTGCTATGGAATGACACATTGCCTAAACTGCTGGTGTAATAATGTGGGCAGCATATAAGACAGTCGTCACCCCTTATAGTTATATGAGGAACACAGGACATCCTGCAGCCACAGATATTGCCGCTCATGGCAAGGCTTCCAACTGGCATTTTTCAGAAGGATAATGCTCATCCATACACAGCAAGGATTTCCCAGGAATGTCTTCGCCAGATTGCAACACATCTTGGACTTGGCCAGTAGCCAAATTTATCACCAATTAAGCATTTATGGGTCCAGATGAGACTCCAGCTTTGGCAGCCTACAAGTGTGCAGGTCGCGCTGCAATATCTGTGGACAGATGGGTGATACTGTACCATATAGAATGTGTTTGTCTCCATATCTTGTATCCAAGCTAGAGGCTTCCCAGTACTAGAGCCTCTTTTCAGTTGTACAGTTTTTCCCCAATACATTTATCCCTTCGCTCTAATATTGTAATCACTTACATATATTATTATTACATTCATACATACTGTATAAAGTTTCATTTCATTTCAACATGATGCTTTATTTCTTTTGTCAATGAATGTACATATATATTATATTTGATAGGAAATGAAATGTTCTGTACTTCAATTACATTTACTGTCTATTTTTAATAGTGATATCCAGATGTCCTATTGAATTGCACAAAATTAGCAATGTCCTCAAATAATTCACAATACACTCTTTCCTCCCTGTTTTGGTAATAACAACTTAGCGGAACAGCTGTGATTTTCCATTCCCTGACATGTTCCTCTTACTGAACACCTGGGTTTCCTCTTTATAGGTATCACATAACCTGTATCTTTTCCATCTACAGCTGTTCTGTAGTCAATGTACAGAATTTATTACCATCGTAAAGGATAGTTAATTCAGCTTTTGCTTGGCATTTACGTCTTAACAGCTATTCTGACTTCACTTTCTAAAGACACTGGACTTCTATTTTTTCAACTGAGCATGCTACAGTGGTGAATGAGATAGGAGTAATCATATTTCACACACATCAGTTTAATGGGTGGAAAACAAGCGAGCCTTCTATATAATCAAGTCTAAAAACAGCCTATAAAGTGTACAATATGTACAGTAAACACAAGCATAGCCAAGTAGATAACTCTAGAGCTGCATGATTATCAGACCAGTTTTGGCAAGACTCTGACTCCAAGTGTCAAATACTCTTTTCACGGTATGCAAGAGACACTCGGTCCTGTATGTTTGTTTACAATATTTTGAACAGTATGAGATATTAAGGATTAATATATAATCAACATTAATCTCTGCCTCTTTCATTTTCTAATATTTATTATGTATATCTTATATAAATTATGTCTTTTGTAAGATACGAGTTATGGCAGTTACAAAGTAGCTGCCAGGTTGCTATATTCAGAAGGATTTTTCAGTCCTATGTAAATGAAGCTTAACTCCTTAATGACCAGACATCATTTTGTGATTTACAGATGTAGCAGTGTTAACAGTCGCAGTGATAATGTGTTAACTAGATGTGATAACTTGCCAAGTGTGACTGTTAATTCTACTACATCTGTAGTACATGTAGTGGCTCAACGGTTGTAACTTTTCTTATTTGTTGGACTTATTTGTTGGACTTTGTAGCGTTTTATATGTATCACATTTTTTATGTTTTTTAGTTATTTTGTTTTCTTTAAATATGCAAACTGACACCAAAATAATTTATTAAAATGGGTTCTCTATTTTGTGTTGGTTGTTTTGATATATAATATCTATAGTTGTGTGGACATGGCTATAATGACAAGGAGAATACATAAAATACAACCGCACACTGCTGCCAGATAAAGCACAAAATGCCATAATGATATAGAGTATTCCAAAGCTCATGCTATGCTTGTTTGATAAATAGAGACTCTTGGCAAATATATTTTGTACAAAATTATCTGAGCCCATTCACCGGATCGTCAAGGTGGTCTCTGCAGAATGGGAATCTAACACTATGTCCTACCTGTTACGTGCCAGACTTGGCTTCCATATAATCAGGGGGTGTTTTGTTCCACATGCACGTAATGCCACTTGCCTTTTGCCATTTCTGGTGCTTCAAAGGCCTCCCCTAGTTCAGGAGTGCAGACCCTAACATGCATGCTGAATCACTCGGCTTTATAGTTGCACTGATTAAAAACAACCTGTGGGGCAAATGGGCTGGTCAGGAGTGCATGACCAAATGGAGTAGCCACACCTCCAGTACAAACTTACAAAGAAAAAAAAGAGAAATTTCAGTCAGCACATCCCAGAGTGCAGGTGCTGGTTGCTATGGCTAAATACATGTCAAAGGAGAATACATAAAATACAACCGCACACCGCTAACCAGATAAAGCACAAAATGCCATAATGATATAGAGTATTCCAAAGCTCATGCTATGCTTGTTTGATAAATAGAGACTCTTGGCAAATATATTTTGTACAAAATTATCTGAGCCCATTCACCGGATCGTCAAGGTGGTCTCTGCAGAATGGGAATCTAACACTATGTCCTACCTGTTACGTGCCAGACTTGGCTTCCATATAATCAGGGGGTGTTTTGTTCCACATGCACGTAATGTCCACTTGCCTTTTGCCATTTCTGGTGCTTCAAAGGCCTCCCCTAGTTCAGGAGTGCAGACACTAACATGCATGCCGAATCACTCAGCTTTATAGTTGCACTGATTAAAAACAACCTGTGGGGCAAAAGGGCTGGTCAGGAGTGCATGACCAAATGGAGCAGCCACACCTCCAGTACAAACTTGCAAAGGAAAAAAAATGATAAGGATTTCAGCTGGCCTGGGCATTTGTGTTTTTTGTTTTTTCTTTGTATTTTATTGTATATCTTTTTTATTGACAGGGCCAGGCAGTGTAAGCAAATATAGTCACCAGTAAGGAGATTATCGTCAACACAGATTATATAATGTACCTTTCTAAGGCCTTGTTCACCCTTCAGTTATTTGATCAGTTATTTTCATCAGTTATTGTGAGCCAAAGCCAGGTGCGGGTCAAAAACACAGAACAGGTGCAGATCTTTTCATTACACCTGATCTCTGTGTAGCCTCCACTACTGGTTTTGGCTCACAATAACTGATGGAAATAACTGATCAAATAACTAGTGTGAATAAGCCCTAACAGGTCAGAGAATAAAACTTCTTGTGGGAGTGCTTCTTTAACGTGACCCTAAGGCATATTTTACCCAGTGGGTAAAGTAATTACCTGAAGCCCATATTTATGTCATTGATGTTTTAGTAGTCTATACTTTGTAATGGTTCTTCCCTTACTGTAATAGAAATCAGCTCTTCATGGTCTGGCTTGCTATTGACATTGTGACTTGTGTATATACACAGCAGCCTACCTGAGGTTTAAAGCTGCAGCCTAAACCAATGATGAGACAGAAGGTGTGTTTAAGAATATTTTAGTACACCTCTAAGTGAAAATGGCCAAATTGTGCACAAAGTGTCAATATTATGTGTGGCCACCATTATTTTCCTGCACTGCCTTAACTTTCTTGGGCATGGAGTTCACTAGAGCTTTACAGGTTGCCACTGGAATCCTCTTCCACTCCTCCATGACAACAACATGGAGCTGGTGGATGTAAGAGACTGTGCGCTCCTCCACCTTCCGTTTGAGGATGCTTAATAAGGTTTAGGTCTGGAGACATGCTTGGCCAGTCCAGCACCTTTCCCATCAGTTTCTTTAGCAAGGCAGTGGTCATCTTGGAGGTCTGTTTGGGGTCATTATCATGTTGTAATACTGCCCTGTGGCCCAATTTCTGAAGAGAGGGGGACATGCTCTTCTTCAGTATGTCACAGTACATGTTTGAATGCATGATTCCCTCAATGAACTGTAGCTCCCCACAGCCAGCAAAGCCCCAAATCATGACACCCCCACCACCATGCTTAACTGTAGGAAAGACTCACTTGTCTTTGTACTCCTTACCTGGTTGACACCACACACGCTTGGCACCATCTGAACCAAACCAAGTTTATCTTGGTCTCATCAGACCACAGGACATGGTTCCAGTAATCCATGTCCATAAAATGTTTGAGGACTTTCTTGTGCATCATCTTTAGAAGAGGTTTCCTTCTTGGATGATAACCATGCAGACCAATTTGATGCAGTGTGCCTCGTATGGTCTGAGCACTGACAGGCTGACCCTCCAACCACCACCCCTTTAACCTCTGTAGCAATGCTGGCAGCACTCATATGCCTATTTTGAAAAGACAACCCCTGGATATGACGCTGAGCATGTGCATTCACCTTCTTTGGTCAACCATGGTGAAGCCTGTTGTGAGTGGAACCTGTCTTGTTAAACCGCTGTATGGTCTTGGCCACCATGCTGCAGCTCAGTTTCATGGTGTTGGCAACCTTCTTATAGCCTAGGCCATCTTTATGTAGAGCAACACTTCTGTTTTTTCAGATCCTCAGAGAGTTTTTTTGCCATGAGGTGCCATGTTGAACTTCCAGTGACCAGTATGTGACAGCGATAACAACAAATTTAACACACCTGCTCCCAATTCACACCTGAGACCATGTAATACTAACGAGTCACATAACATCGGGGAGGGGAAATGGCTAATTGGGCACAATTTGGCCATTTTCACTTAGGAGTATACTCACTTTTGTTGCCAGCAGTTTAGACATTAATGACTGTGTGTTGAGTTATTTTGAGGGCACATCAAATTTACATTGTTATACAAGCTGTACACTGACTACTGTGTCATATTTTTATTGTTGTCCCATGAAAAGCTAGAATAAAATAGATGCTGTAAAAGGAAGAATTCTAATTACATTAGTTGATACAGTAAATACATAATCAAGATACAAAAAACAGCAACAACCATAACAGTCATGACCATGTTATAATACTATAAAAAAATAATTGAGGGGTTGTTATATACAAGTTTTATGTTGTTCAGACACAGAATAAGAATTACATAATATGTGTGAATGTGCAATAAAAATTATATGTTTATTTATACCACATATGGTTCACTTACGTTGTCTTCTTTTGTACTGTTTTTCTTCTACTTTGGTTAATCTGGATACTTAAGTCTGACATCTGAAATTAGTTTCTAATTCACTTCTGACCTATTCTAGATCACTTTGATGTTAGATTTGTCTGCTCCATTGCAGTGAAAAACTTGGCGGATACCCTGGAAAAATGTCTTGAGCCAGTCCAGAGTGAGGTGAATTGTTAAACAGCACAGTGGCTGCTCACTGATACATTGCAAAGGCAGACATTACATTAGGTATGGTTTATGGAGCTGGACTAGTACCAGCTGGTGCAGCATTCCCAAATAGGAATTTACAAGGCAATCAATTATGTTAACCCAGTGGTCAAAGTGACTTTCAGCTGCGATGATAATGTACGATTTCAACAAACCATAAATCTGTTATATTCTAAGGCAAAACTTTGCTAATCCTATTTTAGTTCAAAGCTCTAGCAGCTGGTTTATCTTGTAAATTTTCATGTGTTCACTGCTCAGGTATATAGAAGGCAGTATGATCTCTGCAGACCACTGTATTACTTATATGATTTCTCGAGTGATAATGGCAATATTGACTGAATTAAAAAATATGTCAAAGTGAGGCAATGTGTTTTTTCAATTGACTTTGCACAAATTACATAAAAACTGTGAGCACTGGTGGGGAAAATCATGAAGGAGGAAGATGGAGGATCACATGAGACTGGGAGGAAGTGGGGGCGAGAGCTTGCCCTGATTGGCACATATGCTGGACCTGGAAGGGTGTCTTGTAGCATCATACTGTGTAGTTCAAATACATTTTGCTATAAAAATTGCATTTCTTTACCTGTGTTAGTGAATGCATTACTGTGAGATACCAGGTAGTTCAAAGTCATTTTAATGCAAAAAATTAATTCTTCGAGTACGGCCACGCGGTATGGTTGTGATGCAGTCATGATGCAGTCGTGATGCGTTCATTATGTGGTTGGGAAATGCATGCAGTCAGTTACCACATGCATAATCGTGCATTTTTTTATCTTTAGCATTCTAATTAACTTCAAATAATGATGCCTGTGGTAAAACATTTTCTGCAAGTGGCTACTCAACTGTATAACTCATGCTGTCAGCAGCCGCAATCAGCAGGAAATCTCTTGCATGCGGTCAATCAGGTGCAATCATCATAATTTTTAAAGTGTCAGGTCTATCTCAGGAACCTGTTTGCACAGTAAACTCTATTGGAAAATACAGTTCCTAACTGTATCATGACCACATCACATCTTTTCTTTTCAAATATATTTTTATTGAATTTTTTTTATAAATGAGGGAAAAGTTGACACATATGGAACAGAGGATGGTATATATCTTATAGCATACAATATGAATTAAACAGATTTGTGAATCTATGGCCCTTAAATAACAGCTACTTTTACGAGCTGTAAGTGTAAATTAGGGCGATTAATTGGAGTTGGTAATTACAATAAACTCTTAATGGTGAAGATGAACTGATACAGTGTGCAGGGGTGGTAGGGGAAAGGGAGGTAGGGGGAAGGTGGAGTTGGGAAGCGGATAGGGGGGGTGTAATTGAGGCACCAAGGTTGTATCAATTCAATTGAAAAATGTTTCTCAAATGGATTGACTGAGTTCTGAAAGCCTCTTAATACATGAGCTAGATTTTCGATGAGAGATCCATCTATCCCATATTTTCTGAAAGCTATGATGAGATCTGTTCTCTCAAGCTGAGAGTTTCTCCATATGGTAAATGTGATCTACCTTCAAAAGCCATTGTGCTAATGTGGGTGAGGATGGTTGGTTCCAGTGCTGTGGGATAAGTCTTAGCTTCAGCCATTAAGAAATGAAATAGCTTCTGTTTAGTGCGGGATATGTGCTGGAGTCTGATATTGAGTAATACAGAAATGGAAGTGGGAGTGTTCTTTAGTGAGCAGATTGATTTGATACTGTCTAGTACCTCTAACCAGAAAGTCTGGAGTGTGGGGCAAGTCCATCACATGTGCCTTGGGCTTGTTTGCATTTCCAGCAAGTATCAGAGCTCAGGCAGTTCATCTGTTTGAGGCGTACTGGAGTAAGGTACCACCTTGTGATTAGCTTGAAGGAGTTTTCTTGGAGGCGTGTGCAGCGGGAAATACCATGTGAGTACTGATAGATTTCTTTAATCTCTGCCTCAGTCCACTGAGTGTTGAAGTCTTTGCTCCACATTTTCATGTACTGTATATTCCGTCTGATGGGAATTTGAGCGATTGCATGGAGTGGTATTTTTGAGACAATAAATGTTTAGGTGGGGTCTTGGTAGCGAGGAGTTTTTCGTGTAAGTTCCGTGTAAAATGTAAGTTCCCTTCTTATATATGCGGACTTTAGTAAAGCGGTGACTAACTGGTGTATATGGGCTCTTTGGAGAGAGTGAAGGGGAGTGTTTTCTAAAGGGTCTGCATTTTCCTCTACCTCAGCGAAGGAAGACACAAGGATATGTGTGAGTTCCGAATGTTTTAATTGTATGTTTGCGTATTTGGGGAGGTATATGTCTGGTATGTCTGCTACAGTCATAAGTGGGGAGGGGATAGGGCTGAGTTGTTCTCTGTATTTAGACCATATTCTAAGCGTGGATTTTATTACTTCATTATGAGTGTATATGTTGAGGGAGGTGTTATCTTTAAGCCATATCAGTGAACGCAGAGGTATTGTTGATTGGTGAGCTTCAAGAGGAATCCATAATTTGTTATCGTCTTCTCTGGCCCAATTTACTATCCCGGTGAGGTGCACTGCTTCATAGTATAGTCTCCAGTCAGGTAGGGCCATTCCACCTCGTGTTTTGTGTTGTGTAAGAAGGTCATAGCTTGGACGTCGTCTTTTACCTTGCCAAAGATATCGACTTGTGATTTTTCTAATAGTTGAAAAGAAGGAGGATGGTAGAGAAATAGGTAAAGTCTGGAATAAGTATAAGTTTGGGGAGTAGTATTGACTTGATTAAGTTTTTTCGACCCATCCATGAAAGAAATGGAACTGACCGTGAGTCAAGTGTGGATTGAAATATTTTTGGGATAGGAGCATAGTTTAAAGTATAAAATTCTTTCCAAATGGGACTGATTTTAAGCCCTAGGTATATTATATAATTAGAGGGCCTTGAGAAAGGGTATTGTATTTGTAAAGACAATTTGATTTTTGCATCTATATTGATTCCCAGAGCTTCAGATTTAGTGGCATTTATTTTGAAGTTAGATATTCAGCCGTAATCACGTAATATAGTTTGTAGTGCTGGGAATGCTTTTTCAGGATTCGTGATAAATAACAGGATGTCATCTGCGTATGCTGCGACGCTATGCGTAATGGTATCGCTAGTGTATCCTATAATCTCAGGGTTTTCTCTGATCGTTTGAAGAAGTGGTTCAAGAGATAAAATAAATAAAATTGGTGACAATGGGCAGCCTTGTCTTGTTCCATTTGTAATTTGGAAGGGAGAAGAGAGTGATTGATTAATACAAAGCCTGGCAGAAGGAAAAGTATACATTGCGAATATAGCATTTATGAAAGGAAGAGGGAAGCCAAAGCGGTTCAATGCTTCTTTTATGTAGGTCCAGTCTACCCTGTCGAAGGCCTTTTCGGCATCTGTGCCCAGCACAATGAGTGGCGGTTTCTGCTTTGTTGCGATTTGTAGTACAGACAGTACACTTGTGGTGTTATCTTTGCCCTCTCTCCCTGGTACAAATCCGACCTGTTCTGGATTTATTAATGAGGGGAGAAGGGGGTTAATCCTGTTGCCAAAAGGCTGGCCTATAGCTTCAAGTCTTTAGAAGTGAGATGGGTCTGTAGCTGCCACAATTGATTGGGTCCTTCCCTTCTTTGTGTATTGTAGAGTAATGTAGGCCTCCAACGATTGTTTGGGGATTGGGGAGCCTGTTAAGTATGCATTAAAAGTATCTGTCAAATGTAGGAGTAGTGCCGAGGAGAAGGATTTGGAGTAGGAACTGGGTAGGCCATCTGAGCCAGGAGCATTGCCTTTTGGGCACTTCGACAGGGCAAACCGGACATCGTCTATGGTAAAGGGCTTTAGCAGAGAGGCATGTGAAGAGGGGGGGATGGATGGTAAGTTAATGCGTGAAAGGAATGTCTCGATAGCACGTGTCTTATTTGGATCGGAGATTGCTCGGTGGTGTTTAATTGATATAGGGATGTATAGAATTTTAAAAATTATTTTTCTATTTTTAATGGGTCTGACGCAAGACCATCCTTGTTTGTTTTGATCTCCGCTATGTGGGTACGTGGTTTTCTTTTTTTGATAAGTGTCATCATTAGCTTTGAGGCTTTATCCCCATGGGCGTAAAATGAGTGCCTGACTGACATGTAGACTTTCGAGAAGTTTTTATTTAGGATATCCCGTAGTTGCAGTCTTGCTTCGGTGCGCTGTTGTAGATGTATGGCTGCTAGTGATTGTTTGTGTAGTTTCTCCATTTCGCTTATTTGTGTCTGCAAGCGCTGTATTTGAGAGGTGCAGAGTTTTTTCTGGTAGGTGCTTATTGAGATGAATTCTCCTCTTATTGTTGCTTTATGTGCTTCCCAGACTAACGGTAGGGAAACTTCGTTGTTGGAGTTCAGTGAAAAATAGGAATCTATGGATTTCAGTATCTTGGGGTGTACAGAGGACATGGAAAGCAGTGTCTCATTTAATCTCCAGGGGGATTTAGTGGATTTTTGGGTGAAAAGCTGTAGTGATAATTCCACTGGGAAGTGGTCTGAGAATGTACTGGAGCCAATGTTAATTGTATGTATTTTGTTAAGAGAGGATTAGGGGAGAAAGAAAGTAGTGTAGTCCCTACCATTGGGGTGGGCGAATCGCCACACATCTCTTATTGAGAGCAGATTGAGGGATTTCTTAATGTGGTGGATAGTTTTGTAAGAAAGGGAGGATTTACCTTGTGAGGTATCTATTAAGGGGTCTAGGGCAACATTAAAATCTCCTCCGATAATAAGCTCCCCTTTCTTGAGGCTTCCTATTGTCGACATCATGTCTCATATCCACAAGGCCTGATGTGTATTGGGTGCATAGATGTTTGCTAATGTTATTTGTAAACCGTTTAGCTTCCCTGATACAATAAGAAGTCTTCCTTCACCATCTGCATATAAGTCTGTTTGCTCAAAAGTCAGATGTTTAGCCATTGCTATGGAGACACCTTTAGTGGGAGTAAAACCAATGGACATATTGATGTCTATGGAAAGTGGGGGGTTTTGTCTTCATGAAATAGGTTTCTGCATGTGTTTTCTTGAAGTGGTGGTATTGTAAGAGATCAATTTGACATGTGACATGGTGTGATAGTGAAGTTGTGCACACTATCTAATTGAGGAATGGATGAGGAATAGTGTTGAGCCAGTGAGTTCGGCCGAGCGTGCCTACGCTCAGGTCCGCTCGGTGTTCGGCCGAACACCGAGTGTGCTCGAGCACAATGCTCGAGTCTCTTCCCCGCACTGTAATGTTGATTTGTACACTAATGCGTACGAATTTGTATGCTAATGCATACGAATTTGTACGCTAATGCGTATGCATTTGTATGCTAATGCGTAGGCATTTGTACGCTAATGTGTACGCATTTGTATGCTAATGTGTACGCATTTGTATGCTAATGCATACGCATTGTGCGCTAATGCGTACAAATTCAGTTCATTAGCACACTTTTACGAGTGAAAGGAGTAAAAGAGGAGAAGTCGCAATTCTGACCTTTTTCTATTACCCAGACACCCTCCCCTCTTCCGAGCGGGGGGTGCCTGGTTTAGTCCCATTGACTAACATTATGCTCGGGTGCTCGACCGAGCACTCGAGCATCCCCTAGTGCTCGGCCAGAGTACCCGAGCATACGAGCACAGAGGTGCTCGCTCAACACTAATGAGGAACAGATTGCATAGTCAAAGATATGTGGTTCGGGTGCCTTGGCTGGGGAGGGATATGGGGATATGAATAAGATCTGCTGTCTAAATATAGAAGGAAGCATTCAGATTATTCGTGAACAGGCCAGTACTGGGGCCTTGTAGTAAGTTCAAAAACAAAAAACTTAAGATGAGTGAGAAGGGGGATTGGGGTCATTTCTGGTCCTCCCATCGAGGATATTGTGGTTGGATCATGAGAGTAGCAACACAACTTCTTTTAGAAGAATGAACGGGGGTGAATGCCCCCCGGAGTGAATGAGGAGGGAGAGGGTGAATAATGTGGCAGGTATAGAGCCTATCAATGGTGGGTGTAAAGCCCAAATTGGGTAGTTAAGAGATCTATTCTGTAATAGGGTATCCCCTCAGCACCGACACCGCTCAGCATGAACCCCGAGAGGTAACATATTTAAAATAACGTGAAACAAAAGTCTATTGCTCAAAGAACATAATTAAGCAGTTCGACAGGATACTTATCCCATCTGTTGTGGGATGCTTCAGGTGGAGTTGATATCTATTCTCCTTGGTGTTAGCTTCCCTTGTCTCTCTTGCGGTTTCTGGCTAGTTTTTCATACCCCACAGTCTCCCATGGTGTGGGTGGAGGAATGGAAGGCAGAGATGAGAGACCAGTCTGGTATGTCCAGATCGTCGATCTTCAGAATTTGTAGGATCTCCTGTAGCTCTGCGTGATTTCTTATTATATATCTTTTCCCATCTACGGTGAAGGAAAGTCCGAAAGGGAAGAGACATCTGTATGGGATGTTTCTGTGTCTGAGGACTTCTGTCAGGGGTCTGAGGATGTTTCTTTTGGACAAGGTGACTCTGGCAAGGTCTTGATATATTGAAACCGTTGAGTCCTCAATAGGAGGTGGAGGGTTGGTACGAGCTAAGCGTAGGATATCATCTCTGACCTTGGAGTTGAACAGTCTGCAAATTACATCTTTGGGCGGATCAGAGGAAGAGGGTCTTGCTCTTAGGCCTCTATGTACCCTTTCTCTGGCGGCTTCGGAGTAAGAGATTAGTTGGGATAACGTGGATTCTAGCTGCTCTACTCTGCCGCCAATGGACGTCATATCTTGCTTGATGTCTTGGAGTTCTTTCACAACTGGTTCAAGGGCTTTTGTGAGTGCTTTGCTTAAGAAGGATCTTGAGATGGGGAGACTTATGTCATCCATGGCATCTTCATTATCGCTTTCCATTTCGTGTGATGGTAGAAAGAATTCTTTATCTGGAGCTCTGTTTGGTGTTGAGGGCTTCTGCTTTTCTGAAGGAACGAGTCTAAGGATCCTGAATTGCGGGATGTGTTTTTTCTTGTTTTGTGAGGGCCTATTTTCACCATCACTATAAGGTAGTAGCGAGGAGATTGTTGCGAGAGATCGCCTGGTGAGTTCTGATCTAACGTGCCCTCTCAGCTGGAGACCCCAAGTGACTGGCCAATCACTTAAAAGACTGGTGACATTGTTAGACAAGTTGCAAAGGGATATGTATAGAAAGAGTGGTCACTGATAAAAATTGGACCTCCGGCCCTTTAAATATTAAGCAAAAAAATCAAGTGATTTGTAGAGCCCTTTTTTCATGAAAGGGTTCTGTAAAAAATTGAAGCAGAGCCTGTAGATTTAGGATCAGGCAGAGTTATGCAGTGTGGTAGAGGGGTACAAGCCTCCTAGATTACCATACCGTACCATATTTTTCGCTTTATAAGACGCACCTGATGATAAGATGCACCCCAGATTTTAGAGTAGTAAAATATTTTTCATCACACCTCATATTAGACCCCCCATAAATTTCAGGACATCACATCAGACCCCCATAGCAGCCCTCCATGTCAGAACCCCATCAGCCCTCCATGTCACACCCTTATCAGACCTCAGATCAGCCCATCAGCCCCCATATCAGCCCACTGTGCCCCATAAGACCTCAGATCAGCCCCCATATCACCCCACTGTGCCCCCATATCAGCCCTCTCTGCCACATCAGACCTCAGATCAGCCCACTCTGCCCCCATCAGACCTCAGATCAGCCTCCATATCACCCCACTTTGCCCTCATATCAGCCCACTCTGCCCCCATCAGACCTCAGATCAACCCACTATGTCCTCATATCAGCCCACTGTGCCCCCATCAGACCTCAGATCAGCCTACTATGCCCCCATATCAGCCCACTATGCCCCCAATATCAGCCCACTCTGCCCCATCAGACCTCAGATCAGCCCCCATATCAGCCCCCTCTACCCCTATCAGACTTCAGATCAGCCCATCAGCCCCAATATTACCCGACTGTGCCCCATCAGACCTCAGATCAGCCCACCCAGCCCCATAAGTATAAAATAAAAACCTCTCTTACCTCTCCTGCACCACGGCTCCGCTCCGGGTCCGGCGCTCCTCTGTCTTCTAAGGCCAGTGCTGCACTGTCACCTGAATGCGTGCAGCGTCAGGTCATAGTGCGCGCACTACGTCTTGACACTGTACACGGAAAAAAAGTGGGGAAAAAAGTGCCTCTTATAAAGCGAAACATACCGTATATAATTATAATTAGTGGTGGTCTGTTTTGGTCAGTAGAGAGTTACAATAGCGATATAGACTGGGTGTAAGGGATTTTAATCAAAAGTTTTAGGAAGTGGCTGTTCCTATTATTGCGGATGAACTCCGGTAGCAGTGGGTTATCGGTGCGCCGTGGCAGCAGCGTGGTAGGGGCACGTGGAGGTAATGGCGCTAATAAACTGTGGAGCGCGTACTCCTGGTCAGGCCAGGCTCGCGAAGCTGAGCTGGGTGCCTACCTCTTTAGTTATGAGGTTCTCCGGTAATGGACCGGCGTCTGTATGAGGGCCTGGAGTGGTTCGCTGGCGGCTGTCCGGGGAACGCAAACGCGCAGGTATGTATGTGGCTGGAACTTGAGAGCAAGGCAGCTCCTGTCTGGGTAGGCCTCATCCCGCTCTCAGTCTTTTCTTGGCGTGAAGGTGCAGAACCGGGTCCTCTCGGGCACAGTTGTTATCCGGAGTGCCTCTAGGTAGGTCTTGTAGGGATTTAGAGCGTATTTGTGGGTGGATGATCAAGGATTATGAATCCTATGTCGGAGCTCTGGTACAAGACGTCCGCTCTGTTCTGCTGATAGCCACACCCCCTTCATGACCACATCACATCTGAGCCGTATGCCATACACTTACACCAGTGTTAGAGAAAGCAGTACTGCAAGATACTGTGTAGTTCAAATGCATTTTACTGCAAAAATTGCATTCTTATATCTATGTTAGTAAACATATTATTGCATCAGAAAGTGCAGTTCAATTACATGAGCTGCAAAAATTGTACTCATATCCGTGTTAGTGAACGCATTACTACAATATACAGTGTAGTTCAAATAATATTCTTATACCCATGTTTCATGTGTGTATATAAACTGTGGCATGATTTTTGGTTGCTTGTTTCCATAATGTTCAATATTTATCATTTTTTTATCATGTTTTTTCTGATAACACGGTTTTTGTTTAAACACCATCTGTCCCCAATAAGTGCCAATTTTTGGAATATTTCAAATATGAAAAAGCATAACACATGTAATGGTGCAGTGTGTTTTTTAACACTCTGTTTATTAAGACTGTCATCCATGCATTTACCCATAGCTCTATATGTAAGTGTCACTTTGCTATTGCTGTCATTGCGTTCAAGAGCTTAAGAAGAAGGGGCAGGACAGAAAGAGCAAAAATTCATAAAACTTTTTAAAGAGATTAAAAAGTCAGAAGACTTAAAGAGTCCTAAGAAACCTCAGTGTCATATAACAATTTAAGGCCAATTGGAGCATATTTGATTTGTGTAAAATCGATTTAACATAAATAAAATTTTATAAAAATTTGCAAAATCAGACATGAATCAAATTTCAAGAAATCCACTCATCTCCAGTTTGCATTTAGTTAATAAGCTTCCAACAGAAGTGGTCTCAGCACTTCTGAAATGGTCTCATCCAGGTCATAACTTTCCAGTAAAGCATTCGTAAACACTTTGTAAAATACTTGTATTAATTATTTTATTGATTTATAGAAGCACTGTGGATCATTTATTAATACCATCTCAGACTGTTTTGTCATAACCTTTGTGTGTATAAGTATGCCCTTCCTTGCACTATATGTATATACGTATATATTGCAACAAGGCAGCACACTCAATTGTAAACAAGAGAAAAATGTTTATTCACCCATGCACGGTTCATTGTGAATAAACAAACTTTATTGTGCAGGAGGTGTTTGTTAACTGGAGGCCACACCGTGTTGCTGTTGGGCTGCCCTGCCATGCGTGGGAAGACTGCAGAGAATTCTACACTTGGAGTAGGAAAAAAATATGGCCTACGCACTAAAGTATTCAATTACTTTTCAAGGGTGGAAAGGAGAAGGAGCTGGACGCTGCATTGTGTGAAGGACCGTGGCTATCTTGCAGATGTGCTGCCCTGTACATGTGATTGCCAAAGAGCCTCCAAAATCCAGCTCCTTGTAACTCCTCAGGGGCTTTGGTACAAGTGTGGACATAATGCCCTTAAAAGACAGTGTACTAAGAAAAAACAAGGAGAGGCCAATGTACTGGCTCCGGAAAAGGAGCCAATCAGGAAAAAGCCCTCAAAATGAGGGGACAGAGCTGGCCCCATAAACAGGCTGTCTCCCACAGGTGGAGAGAAGAGAAGATGGTGGGAGCTCATTGTCACATCAACTGGGCCAAAATGCAGCCCTGGTGAGGAGAAAACTAGAGTGGAGGGTGCTCGACCTGCTAGAATACCCCTGAACTGGAGCTCTCAGTTGGATCGCATCATCGAACCACAAGACAGTGCGCTCCTGTGGTTCTCTGTAGATAACCACAGGAGAGCATCATCCTGTGGTTCTTTATATAAAAGGAGCTCTTAGTCAGCCACCATTTTGGGAAGAAGTGTTACTTGCTGGAACACTTGCACAACCTTCACCAGGATGAAAAGGTGGACTACATCCCTATAAAGGGACCCCTGGTGGTTTGCTGCAGCCGTCTCCTGCCCACCAAAACCCATTGTTCCTTCAATGTCCCAAGAGGTGTGGCTTGAAGATCCTGAGGAGCCGACTCAGGCCTGTGGTCTTTACGAGATCCTAGAGGGCCTTTACTTTGGGCTCGTCTTTGCAACGACGGTGCCAGCTCACCATGGGAATCCACAGTCCCACTATGACAGCTATGTCCACTCCTTCAAAAACCACAGTGGAAGCCAGAAATATAGTGACCATCAGCCTGATCATTTCTGTCCTACATCTTGCCCTGAAAGCTCCACAAGGGTCAGAGAGTTGAAACAGCAGAAGCCTACAGCTGGTCAGATCAGCAGTCACCATCTTCTCTGCCGTGACCTGAAGTTCCCTGATATCAAAAAAGGTCCCTTTGTCTACTTCTACACCTGCTGCTTCCACTGTCAGTGAAGAGAATGTCCCTGCCCCACTCAGCCTGAACCAGAGACCAGGGATTGTGACCCTCCACTCACTGCCCACATGGCTCTGGAGAGCACTGGAGTCGGAATGAGCCACCGTGAAGACAACAACCACCCTCATTGCCTCAGTGACCACTCCTTTCCCCTCCACCTTCAAGCCTCCTTCTTAGATTTGTGATATTCTCTAGCATATCACAACACTATAAAAAATCATTTAAACAAAAAACTGTTTTTGTTAAAAATGCACAAATTTCATGGCACTTAATAAAAGCCCCAAAATGCCAAAAAAGACTAGGTGTGAAGGAAGCCTAATTGGTATATGAGTGCCAAGAAGACTGCAGTATTGGGTCAGTTTTCCATGAAAGCCCAGGTAGACACTGGCTTCCATTGGATTGTATATATACAAGTATGTTCTATGCCTATTCTAATAGATGATGGACAGGGGTGCTGGGAGTCAACCCCCAACCAATCTAATACTGATGATCTATCCTAAGGATAGGTGATGTTCCTGGCAAACCCATGTAGTAATATGCAAGAAATGTCTTGAATGTACATCAGATAACAAACCTAATTTTAATATGCAATTGCATATTAGTTGTAGTTAGCATCAAGAACTGGTCATCTAAATTTGAGGAAACTTTTATCAATGACTGTTGATATGTGGCTGGTAGAAAGTTGTTTTGGAGACGATTGCAAGATTTTCCTTCTAATGAAATATACAGCATCAGGAAGTAATAATCCAAACAGAAAAACTACGTATAGATGGTCCAGGTCACAGGCTCCACTTGTGTTGATGTACAAGAAGAAATGTGATGAAATGAACTGAATCGAAACATTGATGAATTACTGAGGCTTTCAGGGTTTAAATTTTTTTGGATCAGTGTTTTTGTAGCATGCTGAAGGTATGCCATGTTTAGGCTTTTGTGTTCATAGGGTTACAAATATGGACAAAAAATGAAAAAAATATTTACAAATACACACTATTAAAAAGGCCACTAAAAAGCCATTTTAAAAATGTCTGCCTAAAAAACTATGTCTGAACCTACCCCAATTGTAGCATTACTGGCATGATGACTATATACATATTAAATATGAAAAATGGTGCCAAAAAGTAGCACATTTTTATGCAACTTGCTGGTTTTTGCAAACATGTGAACCGTTTTGCTGTTTGAGATCACAATTGTCATTTTTTTTCAAAACTGGGCTGGGAGGGGGCAGGGCATATTGCTTGATGCCACAAAATTGGTAGAAAATACACCAGAACTCTACACCAGCTCCTAAAGGATGTAGATTTTAGGTTTGGTCACATGAACAGCCTGAGATGCAGAAAATTAATTGTGTACCTAAAAAAATACATTGGTGTAGGATGCTCCAAATTTATTAAAACTGGCATAAGGAACACTGGTCTTAATGAGTCACCCCTTAAATGTTTACATACTGTTCTTGCATTTCAAGCTTCAACATCGTTTGTTTTTTTTGCATTTCCTTTGACCTCATTTTACTTGGGTAACCATATTTTGATTTTCAAAAAGGAGGACACTAGGAACAGGATGATGGAATAGGGCAGACAGACACATGCCACCAATTCACAAATTCTTCCATAATCATGATGCTGTCTTGGAACCTGGCTGTTGGGTACGCTATCTCTTCAGTCCTTCCTACATGCTGCTGGAGGCTGTAACCGTAGCAGAGGCCTGCAATGAGATAAAAACTGTGTTATATACAGATGGTGTGTGCTAACTTCTGCAGCTGCTGATTAGAGATGAGCGAATCTATTCGCCGCATCGTAGATTCGATACAAATCTTCGCAATTTTCTACTCCAAAGCGAATCCGGATCTTTTCAGATTCGGTTCGTCCAAATCTTAAATGTTCTTAAACCTTTGTACGCAAACGCTACGTACTTGTCCAATGAATTGTACGCTAATGCTACGTATCAGTTAATTTATACGCTGATGCGTACGTATTCAGTTAATTAGAAAACTTTAATGTATGTTCGCTATTTGTGCGGAAATGTTCACGGCGAGAGCGGCAAAAAGCTCAGGAAGAACCCATTCACCTGACCTAGTGGGAAGGGCTTCCTCTGATTGGCCCATAGGCTCGGTAAGCCAGCAACATCAGTTGTGCTGTGACTGTTGAGACAAGCAGAAGCACTGTGAAGTTGTAGAAGACAGAGAACTGTTTTCTGGAAATTGTGGTGTTGTTGGTGGGAACAGCAGATCAGAAAAAAGTGGTGGGGAGTCTGATGATGATGTGTTAGATCGGATGACCTGGGAGACGGATCGGGCTGGTGAGGAGGATTTGATCTCCGAGGAGGAGGGCGGTGGTAGTGGCAGCAACAGAGGGCAGAGGTGAGTTAGGCCAAGGGCCAGGCCTGCCTTGGGAACTAGCAAGACCCCAAGTATGATGGGGCCGGCTTCAGGGTCTAAGCGTGCAAGGGCTACAAGCTTGGCCACCTCTGGAGGCCGAACGTCAGGTGTATGGAAGTATTTCATCACTCTGCCGGGGGACATCAGCACGGCCAGAAAAAGCAGAAAGCAGAAATTGAGCCAAGGGAAAGCCTCAAATGTAGGGACCACTGCTCTGTGGAACCATCTGAAGCAGCGTCATGCCACTAATTTGTCTAACCAAGGTGTATTACAGCAACGCATTAATACTGAAGAGATGGCTACTTCTCCAGGACCCCTAGGGTCAGGCAGCCCGCATCCAGGGGCGTAACTAGTGCATACACCTCGTCGTCAACCGTGTGAGTTACTCCGCCTCCTCTTACTTGTCAGCCATCCATCGTTGAGTGCGTGGCCAGGAAGTAAGTTTACGCAACCAGCAATCCAACAGTGCGCAAACTTAATTCTCATCTGACCAAGTTGCTGGCTGTGCAGTCTCTGCTGTACAATTTAGTGAATTATACTGCTTTTAGGGAGCTGATGGCTTGCGCTCAGCCGCCCTGGCAGATCCCTAGCCGGCATTACTTTCCAAACAAAGCTATCCCCACCCTTTACTCGCACGTGGCAGACAATATAGGACGCTTCCTGCAGCACCGTGCATGTCACGGTCGACACCTGGAGCAGTGCTTATGGCCAGGGGAAATACATGTCCTTTGTGGCCCACTAGCTGAATGTTTTTAGTGGCAGCGAGGCAGGAACACCCCAGCAACAGGGCCAATTGCTTTTGGCACCTCCACGCGCTTTCCAGCCAGGATTGCAGACCACCCAACACTTATCCGCTCCCTTCTCCACCTCCACGGGCAGTCCGCCTGCAGGAGCATCAGGACAGAGAGTTGACCCCCTTCTTCCTATCACATGTGCCAGGTGAAACGCTGCCACGCTGTGTTAGACTTAATCTGTCTTGGCAACACCAGCCACACAGGCCAGCGCTTGCTGCATCACATCAAGCAGCAAATTGCACGCTGGCTGTCTCCCCGCCAGCTGCAAGTGGGCAAGGTAGTGAGTGACAAGGGGACAAATATAGTGGCAGAGCTAAACCTGGGTCAATTCACACATGCTCCCTGTATGGCACATGTCCTAAATCTAGTTGTTCAGAGATTTCTCAAAACATTCAGTGGCCTGCGCACAGTGCTGACAAAGTCACGGCAGTGTTGCACTCATTTGAGTCACTCTTATGTGTCCCGCAACACTCTACTGGACTTGCAGTGGCAAAACGGTCTTCCGCCACACTGGTTGATAGGTGACGTGCCAACTCGGTGGAATTCCACGCTTCGTATGTTGCAGCGGCTTCGTGAGCAGCGTAGAGCAGTGGATGACTTTGTCCAGCATCAGCCAGAATCGTCGACCATAGGGAGCAGGTGTGGCTTAGATTTCCGTCAGTGGAGGCTGGTCCGAGATGCCTGCACTGTGCTAACGCCCTTTGAAGAAGCCACTAAATTGGTCAGCTGGGACAGCTGCAGTGTGAACAACATTGTTTCACTAATATTTGTCCTTGAAAAGACACTGTCGCTCATGCAGCAGGGGGCAATAGGGGAAGAAAACACTGGCCATCTCTCTGCACGCCATGCAGGGGAGCCCCAACGACAAAGTTCCATGGAGTTTCAGGAGGAGGATGAGGAGCTTCAGGTAGAGGAGGGGGAGGAGGAGTTTGATGATGACCAGGAGGAGGAGGAGACACAGTTGGAGGATCTGGAGGATGACAATGACTTTTTCAGGGACACAGAAGTGTCTCAGAGAGAGGCTGAGATGGAAAGAACTGGCTCCTCGGGCACGCTGGCCAGGATGGCAAGCTGTATTCTCACATGCTTACGGAGTGACAGGCGCATCCTAAAAATAAGGCAGACTGATGAATTCTGGCTTGCGATGCTTCTGGCCCCTCGGTATCACTCCAACATGGGGGATTGTTTTCCTCCCCAGGAAAGGGAGGAGAAATTAGCATCATACCGGGAGAAGCTATGTAGTAACCTGGCCACAGCCTGCTGCCAGCGTCTCGGAAAAGGAGGTCCGGCAGAGTCATCCACCTCCTGCCACAACCAGCAGCAGCCAGTTAAGCCTCATGAGTATGATGCAACATTTTTTTTCAGCCTCCCAACAGACGCAGCCAAGTGAGCAGACCCAGTCCACCTGCCTCAACGAACAGGTTCAGGCTTACCTGCAGTCTAGCTCGCAAAGCCTCTTCTCAGACCCACTGGACTTCTGGGCAGCCAGAATACAACAGTGGCCGGAACTTGCCCACTATGCATTAGGGCTTCTTTCCTGCCCAGCCTCAAGTGTCATGTCAGAGATGGTTTTTAGCACCGCTGGGGGGGTGGTGACACCCAAACAGACCAAACTGTGACCTGGCAGTGTCCAAAAAAACACCTTTATAAAAATGAACCAAGGCTGGATTACCTCCGATTTTCACACTCCTCTTTCTGAGGCAGATGATTAGATCAGGCCTGGTAGGCCGAAATAGTCCGAGTGTCTTCCCACTGTTGCTGTCAGCCAGCCCATAAAGTTGCATGCCAAACGTCTCCCGTCATGGTCTGAGCGAACCTGAACTCCCCAAACCAAAATCCCAAAATGTTATTAAAATCCAAAAACGGTTGTTTACCTCTGCCTCCGTTTTCAACATTAGCACTTAGCAGGCTAGCAGCTACTGTTATACATCCTTCTTGGTTCTATTTAGTATTCTTAAATTTGTTTTGAAGCCTTTCCTTCAAAAAAAATAAATAAAAATAAAAAAATAAATAAAAAAAGGAAAAATGGTATTAAAAAATAAAATAGTTACATAGTTACACTGTTGTCTACCTCCGCCTCCCGTTACAAGTTACATTAGCGGAGATTGTTATCCTCCACCGCAGTTAGTTGTGTTTACTATTCACTCTCTGCTGTGCTGATGTACCCCGTCCCCTACTGGCCGTGGCACCCATGAAAAGCCCATATCTAATTTTCACTGCCTATCTTTACAAGGTAGAATGTTTACAGGCTTGCTGTCCAAGTAAGTCAAGCCTTTTTCTCTTACTGTAATACGGGAACCGGAGTTTGCGTAATTTATGGACAATTTTTGGAGGCTCCGGCCTAAACAGACAACCCTGTCTTCTTCACACTATGTCAGGAAGGTGTTACAGGTTTGAAAAAACAATTAAAACACAGGTTTTAGAAGAATAATTTTAGTAAAATAAATAATAACTTTCAACAAAAAATAAATAAGGAAAAAAAAAGGAAATAAAAAGGTTACGCTGGCCTTTGACGACGTCTGGCCATCATCGCCTGCAGCTCTCGGAGCTCCAGCTGCAGGCCACAAATAAGCAGGGAGGCAGCGTGGAGCCTGGTCTCAAAGCGGCGTAAGGCTGCCTCCACCTCAAAGTCTGTGAGGATATCTGTAGGGGTGGAAACAGTAATATAGTTAGTATGATCCAGTTAAAGGGGTTGTCCCACGAAAAAAATTCTAAACTTTCAAACCAGCACCTGGATCAGAATACTTTAGCAATTGCATGTCATTTTATATTTGGTATATCTACTGAAACGAATTATTCAGTGACATGTATCTGTATTGAGCCATTTTTTTTTCTTTGAACTGCTCACTGAGAAGGCCACACATGGTCAGTTTGGGGTTTGTACTTATTGGACACCCATACTGAGTGGTCTTCCCATGGTCCTGGTGAAAACTCCCTGCTGGTTGGAGCTACAAAAGATAAAACATAAATTTAGCTTATATTCTGAAGACAGAAGGTCCACCTATTACACTTGTTATTTTACCTACCTTCTACCTCTGGAAGTTGGGCTGGTGGTGTTGGAGGGGAGATGGGGTCCTCGCTGTTGTGGAGGAGGGTGAGAGGGGCTCCTCTGTGGTGCAGAAGCTGTCAAAAATCATTATTAATGGCATTACATTCAACTCTAATGAACTGTTGTAACTTCTCTTGTTGATTCATGTGAATAGTTTCTCTTGTTGATTCAAGTTTCGGGCTGGATCCCATTCCTAACCACTAGTGCTCTACTGTATCACTGCAGGTGCACTCCCACGTAGCCTGGATTAAAAATAAATTAAATGTGTTTACACTTACTAGAAGCTGATAGTACTGTAGGGGGCCGTCCGAGAATGACGCTGGCGGTGACGGTGTTGACACCGTCCTTGATGTTCCTCTGCAACATAAAGCCGTACACAATTGTTATTTTTTTTTATAAATTATATAAATTTAATAAATAAAAAAAGTTTTTAATACTAACACTGTATACTACTATGAAGATATTATGGGTGAGAGGAGGGCCATATCCATATTTTTCTTCTAAATGGGTATTTATCGCAATATATGTCATTATTGCAATAAATTTCTTAATATCGTTAACGTGGGAATACTTTTGATATCGCCCACTCACATTAGCTGCAGCATGAGCACGTCTTTGAGTCTGTGTGTCAGGAGAAGGAGACGCCCATTGAGAAACCCGGGCCTCTACTCCTCCTCCCTGTTCCGATGCTCAGTATTAGCATACTGAGCGGGAGAAATACAGGGGGGCACAGCGGAGCACAGGAGCGCTATTTTGAAAAACCGAACCCCGTGTCAGAAGCAGCGGGGGTTGCCCTAACAATAAATGTAGTTATCTACAGTAAGTACAAGACATGAAAGGTCCTCTTTAAGTAGCGTACCTTTAACAACGCTATGTTCGTTATTAGTTCGCAAATGTTCGCAGGACACAACCAGAATAACGAATGATTTGTACGCAGCTTTGACCGAATAGATTCGTATTAAGATCGTATCTTTCTAAAAATTCGACCAACATTCGGCGAAGCAAATCTTTCAAGATTCGCTCATCTCTACTGCTGATCTTTATTTTGTAGAATGCTATACATCCAATAAAATGAAGATGAGCAGAACACTACACTGCATTTTTTTGTAAACCAGTGTGTATCTTATCACACCTTTACTGAAACTGGTGATACAGGCTTCATTATACACAGATAAGATGTAAATGGATGGGGTGTTCTAACTTCTACTGATCTTCATTTTGGATGCATGGGGTGATCTGCAGCCTGCTGTAACCAGCCCATTCATCAGCCCCCAAATTCATACAGATCCCAGATCAACCCATTTATTTATACAGAACCCAGATTGAACGCAATGGCATATAGACCCCAGATTAGACCCAAACTCAGCCCTCAAATTCACACAGACCTCAAATGAGCCTGAAAATTCCTAGAGACCTCAGATCAGCCCATATATTTATACAGCCCCTATAACCAACACCTGCAGAAGAGGTCCAGGGGGCAGTGAGTAAATCACATATTCACCACTCCCTGGTGCCTGACCTCTACAACTACATTCATGTTACATTTTCAACCACTTTTGCAGCCGTTTTCTGACCATTGGTCCGTTTTTAATGGCCATAAAAAAAAGATTAATTCAATTTTTTTTTAATTGCAACCCCTGCCATACCCCATAGTGCTCTATGGACATCAAACCCCCCTTAGTGCCACCAGTTGGATTAATACCCAATTAGTGGCCCCCAGTATTATGATTGGCCCCATTAGTTGCCCACAGTATTATGAATGTTCCCATTGGTGGCCCCAGTATTATGAAAACCCCCTTTGGTCCCCATTCTGCACATCCTGCTGTCTCTACTTCAGTGAACTTTATTGCAGTGGAGGAGCAGGACCTGCAGAAGCAGGACCTGCAATAGATCATCACAATGGAAGCACAATTCCTGTCCTGCTCATCCAGTGTGGAGTGAATGTTTCCTGCGAGTTGAAGTGGATGAAGTGAGTTTTTTTTTTTAACACAAGCAGAAAGGATCTCAAAGGCTGTACTAATTAACACTCCGCAATGGAAGAACCAGCTGTGCCCACCCCACAGCTTCTGAATCCCAGAAATGTTTAGTAATTTAAAAATCCTGGCCGAACAATTTATTTAGGTCTCAAAAAGAGGACATGTCCAACCCAAAAGAAATGTATGATCACCTTAATTTAACTTGTTTTCTTAGAGGAGGCCACAGCACTCAACCATATAGGGCTTGGGTGGGTGCACGTCTCAGTGCCGCATAACACACCACTCCTGGTTCTCCTAAACTACAGCCTGATGAAGGGTACCTCTAATAAGTGCCCGAAACGTTGCTGGCTACCATTTTAGCATTTGGCACTCACGTGTGTATATCAATAAAGAGCATATGATAAAGAATTCTCTGGTGTGCTGTCTCAGAATTTAAATTGGAACCTTAATTTAACTTGTTACTGTCATAAACTTACCTGTCTAGACTCCAGCGGTGAGATCTCCAGCTTCTGGGCGACTACATCGGAAGATACATGCTGCTAGCCACGCCCCCTGTCGATGGGACAATGTCATTAGCAACAGGATGCAATGCTCTTTCTCCCCGCAGCTGGTTTGTGCTGGAGAAGACAAGCAATGGGCGGATTGCTCAGCTGATCTATTCCTGTGTGCTAGCGTTCTGACTAATGGAGTGCCGAGTTTTGATCACGTTCAGAAATCCCTTTATGGCTTTACATCAGTGCCAGTGATAATTTATGCATGGTATGGGGTAGCAAACAGTTCAGCGTAGAGATGAGTGAGCATGCTCGTCCGAGCTTGGTGCTCTTCGAGTATTACGGTACTCGCTGCTCGGACGAGTATCTCGCCATGCTCGAGGAAATGGCATCTCCCGCATTTTGAATTTTTGGCGCCTATAAACTCAGCCAATCACAAGCCAGGAGACTCTGCGGTACACCCAGCATCACGTGGGGCCCTTCCATGTCGATAGCAGGGGTGGGCTGGCCTGATCAGGTGACCCTGGAATATACTAGTGACTGCCTGCGGTGCTCGGCTCAGATGCTGTCTGGATGTTGTTAGGGACAGAGCTGCTGCGTTTCAGGGAGAGTGTTAGGGCCTGAATTTAGTTCTCTGTTAGGCAGGAGTGATCTCAAAAGGACCCAACAGCCCTTCTAAGGGCTACAAGACATTTTTTTTTGTCTCCTGGCTGGGCTGGCTGGCACTAGTAGTGCAGCTATCGCCATATCTAACCCTTTTTTTGTTGTTTTATCTCCGTAAAAAAAAAATATAAAAAAAATATAAAAAAATAGTTTTTTTGCTGTTTTATCTCAGTGATACAAATCCATTTCATACAACTGTGTGGAACCATTCTGTGTGTCACAGTTCAGCTGTCCAGTCACCACAAACCACAATCCGTATTTTCTGTCCAGGTGACACATTCTGTACGTCACTTAATTAAAAAAGGTCTTTTGCTCTCACTGATACAGTGACATTACAAAAATCTCTGTGCGACATTTGTCTGGGTTGCAATTAAGCAGACCAAGTCTGCCTAATCTAATAGTTTCAGTGTAATTGCTCCATACTGCACGGTACGTAATAACAAACGTAATTTAGCTCTAACTTATACACCTATATACAAACCACAATCCGTATTTTCTGTCCAGGTGACCTATACTGTACGTCACGTAATTAAAAAAGGTCTTTTGCTCTCACTGATACAGCTACATTACAAAAATCTCTGTGCGACATTTGTCTGGGTTGCAGTCAAAATAGCCACAGTCAGCAGGGGCTGAGTTTGCTCTCTGATAGTTTCTGCACGTCACGTTAAAAAAAATATATATAAAAAAATAGTTTTTTTGTTGTTTTATCTCAGTGATACAAATCCATTTCATACAACTGTGTGGAACCATTCTGTGTGTCACAGTTCAGCTGTCCAGTCACCACAAACCACAATCTGTATTTTCTGTCCAGGTGACCCATTCTGTACGTCACTTAATTAAAAAAGGTCTTTTGCTCTCACTGATACAGTGACATTACAAAAATCTCTGTGCGACATTTGTCTGGGTTGCAATTAAGCAGACCAAGTCTGCCTAATCTAATAGTTTCAGTGTAATTGCTCCATATTGCACAGTACGTAATAACATACGTAATTTTGATCTAACTTATCCACCTATATATTTTCTTGTTCAGATTGAACAAGTTTGTGGGTTTCAGTACAGCAGGCCCATTTATTTATTTTTTTTATATAATACACTTATATACAGAAAATGTTGAACCCCAGGGGTCGAGGACGAGGGCGTGGGCATTCAATTACTGCAGGGAGCAGAGGCCGAGGTCCTGGGCAGGGTGAGACAGTACCTGCTGATGAGGGAGCAGGGGAACGCCGCAGAGCTGCACTCTCTACTGTAGCTTCATGTCTCAACTTACAGGGACACGTGGTAGAGGACTGTTGAAACCACAACAGTGCGAACAGCTGATGTCGCGGATTGCGGACAATGCTTCAAGTAATTTGTCCACCAGTCAGTCTTCCACGCAGTCCACCCACGTTACCCAAGGGAGCACTCCTCTGGCTCCTCCACCTTAACCTCCTTCCCTCCAGTCTGTCCCCTCCCAGGAAAATTTGGAATGTGATCCGGCATACTCTGAGAAACTGTTTTCTGGACCCTTCCCTGAGTCACAAACCACTTCTCAGGTTGCTGCTGACCTCTTTCCCGATGCCCAAGTTTTCCAACTGTCGCAGTCTGTGGGTGATGATGATGATGACAATGTTGACTTAGTGGAAGAAGTGTGTAAAGAGGTGTCGGACGATGAGGAGACACGGTTGTCAGACAGTGGTGAAGTTGTTGTCAGGGCAGGAAGTCCAAGGGGGGAGCAGACTGAGGAATCGGAGGATGACGAGGTGACTGACCCAAGCTGGGTTGATATGCCGAGTGAAGACAGTGCTTCTGAGGCAGAGGCAAGTGCTGCACCAGAACAGGTTGGAAGAGGCAGTGCTGTGGCCAGAGGGAGAAGCAGGGCCAGAGCTGGTGCATCAGTAGCAACTGTTTCACGTAGTGAAGTTCCCATGGCGAGGCCTAGATGTTCGCAAGTCTGGAGGTTCTTTAAAGAAAGTGAGGATGACCGACGGACTGTGGTGTGCAACCTGTGCCACACCAGGATCAGCAGGGGTGCCACCACTACTAGCCTAACCACCACCAGCATGCGCAGGCATATGAGTGTTAAACACTAGAGATGAGCGAGTAGTGTTCGATCGAGCCGGTATTCGATCGAATACTACGCTATTCGGCATACTCGATTTCAATCGAGTATAACGGCGATGGCGCACTTAGAATTCGTTTCCCCTCCCACCTTCCCTGGTAATAGGTGATAGCGTGGTGTTCATACACACCGTCTGAACTGTTAGTACACGGCTGTGTACCTAGAAATATAAAAAAAAAAAAAGACTTTTCATTGGCACCTGTACTGTGCGTTCTCTTGCAAAATAATTTTATATACGGGGTCTTAATACCCACCATCTGATCTGTTAGTACACGGCTGTGTACCTAGAAATATAAAAAAAATAGGCCTTTTCATTGGCACCTGTACTGTGTGTTCTCTTGCAAAATAATTTTATATACGTGGTGTTCATACACACCGTCTGATCTGTTAGTACACGGCTGTGTACCTAGAAATATAAAAAAAATAGGCCTTTTCATTGGCACCTGTACTGTGCGTTCTCTTGCAAAATAATTTTATATACGTGGTGTTAATACCCACCGTCTGAACTGTTAGTACACGCCTCTGTACCTAGAAATATAAAAAAAATAGGCCTTTTCATTGGCACCTGTACTGTGTGTTCTCTTGCAAAATAATTGTATATACGTGGTGTTCATACACACCGTCTGATCTGTTAGTACACGGCTGTGTACCTAGAAATATTAAAAAAATAGGCCTTTTCATTGGCACCTGTACTGTGCGTTCTCTTGCAAAATAATTGTATATACGTGGTGTTCATACACACCGTCTGATCTGTTAGTACACGGCTGTGTACCTAGAAATATAAAAAAATAGGCCTTTTCATTGGCACCTGTACTGTGCGTTCTCTTGCAAAATAATTTTATATACGTGGTGTTAATACACACCGTCTGATCTGTTAGTACACGGCTGTGTACCTAGAAATATTAAAAAATAGGCCTTTTCATTGGCACCTGTACTGTGCGTTCTCTTGCAAAATAATTTTATATACGTGGTGTTAATACACACCGTCTGAACTGTTAGTACACGGCTGTGTACCTAGAATATATATAAAAAAAAAAGACTTTTCATTGGCACCTGTAATGTGCGTTCTCTTGCAAAATAATTTTATATACGGGGTGTTCATACCCACCGTCTGATCTGTTAGTACACGGCTGTGTACCTAGAAATATAAAAAAATAGGCCTTTTCATTGGCACCTGTACTGTGCGTTCTCTTGCAAAATAATTTTATATACGTGGTGTTAATACACACCGTCTGAACTGTTAGTACACGGCTGTGTACCTAAGAAATATAAAAAAAAAGACTTTTCAATTGGCACCTGTACTGTGCGTTCTCTTGGCAAAATAATTTTATATACGTGGTGTTAATACCCACCGTCTGAACTGTTAGTACACGGCTGTGTACCTAGAAATATAAAAAAAAAAAGACTTTTCATTGGCACCTGTACTGTGCGTTCTCTTGCAAAATAATTTTATATACGTGGTGTTAATACACACCGTCTGATCTGTTAGTACACGGCTGTGTACCTCGAAATATAAAAAAAATAGGCCTTTTCATTGGCACCTGTACTGTGCGTTCTCTTGCAAAATAATTTTATATAACGTGGCTGTTAATACCCACCGTCTGATCTGTTTAGTACAACCGGCTGTGTACCTAGAAATATAAAAAAAAATAGG